>SJYC01075851.1:0-11774 GCA_006408675.1 Madoqua kirkii | reverse complement strand
TCAGTTCAGTTCAGTCACTCAGTCGTGTCTGACTCTTTGCGACCCAATGAATTGCAGCATGCCAGGCCTCCTTGTCCATCACCAACTCCTGGAGTTCACTCAGACTCATGTCCAGCGAGTCAGTGATGCCATCCAGCCATCTCATCCTCTGTCATCCCCTTCTCCTCCTCTGTCCCCTTCTTCTCCTGCCCCCAGTCTCTCCCAATATCAGAGTCTTTTCCAATGAATCAACTCTTCGCATGAGGTGGCCAAAGTACTGAAGTTTCAGCTTTAGCATCATTCCTTCCAAAGAAATCCCAGGGCTGATCTTCAGAATGGGCTGGTTGGATCTCCTTGTAATCCAAGGAACTCTCAAGAGTCTTCTCCAACACCACAGTTCAAAAGCATCAATTCTTCGGCGCTCAGCTTTCTTCACAATCCAACTCTCACATCCATACATGACTACTGGAAAAACCTTAGCCTTGACTAGACGAACCTTTGTTGGCAAAGTAATGTCTCTGCTTTTGAATATGCTATCTAGGTTGGTCATAACTTTCCTTCCAAGGGGTAAGCTTCTTTTGATTTCAGGGCTGCAATCACCATCTGCAGTGTTTTCAGAGCCCAGAAAATTAGTCAACCACTGTTTCCACTGTTCCCCCATCTATTTCCCATGAAGTGATGGGACTGCATGCCATGATCTTTGTTTTCTGAATGTTGAGTTTTAAGCCAACTTTTTCACTCTCGTCTTTCACTTTCATCAAGAGGCTTTTTAGTTCCTCTTCACTTTCTGCCATAAGGGTGGTGTCATCTGCACATCTAAGGTTATTGATATTTCTCCCGGCAATCTTGATTCCAGCTTGTGCTTCTTCCAGCCCAGGGTTTCTCATGATTTTGTAAGTATTGTGAAATATATAGAGTTATTTAACAACCATTACATAAAGATCTGAAATAGTCAACTTCTATTTTCAGCCACATCATCATCCCTCATATCCATTTGTAGTCTATCATTCCCCAACCTGAGACTCTGGAGTCTATTCATCTGTTCTTTAAGGTCTATAGTTTTGCTTTGTAAAATATTAGGTAAAGGAAATTATATAGGATGTAGTTTAGAGTCTGACTTCTTTCATTTACATCTTTTACTGAAATTTATTCATGATGTCACATGTATCAGTACTGTTCTTCATTCCACATTATTGCTCTGGTTATTATTTCACTTCTTTAGTGAAGAGGAAATGGAAAATCAAAATATCTATGTAACATTCCAAAGGACATACTGCTAGCAAGTGGTTAAACTACTATTTATATTCAGTTTTGTCTGACTCTAAAGCCCATATTTTTTTTTTCCACATAGACATTCTGATTCAAATATGTTCATATATGTGTTTTTGTATACATGAAAAAACACTTTGAAGTAACATACCATTATAATAACAGATATCTATAGATGATAGATTTAAATATTTTTATTTTAATCTCCATTCCTTTCTTTGTATTTCACTTTTAAAAATAAGCCTGCCTCAACTTTACTAATCCATACATATGCACACATGTACACATGCACTAAATATTATTTTTAAAGGAACTTATCTTCTTATCATTATGAATCACATTTGGATAATAGATACATTCCATTATCAAAACTAAACAAGTCCTCACATACCAAGCCCTTAAAATCTACTCGGAAAAAAATAAAAAATTTCCTTATAAAAAAGTACGATTCCTGAAGTATATTTTAAATACTAAATATGACTCAGTGGTAAATAATCTGCTGCCAAGCAGAAGACCCAAGTTCAATCTTGGGGTCAGGAAGATCCCCTGGAGAAGTAAATGGCAACCCACTCCAGTATTCTCACTTTGGAAATCCCATGGACAGAGGAACTTGGTCAGCTTCAGTCCATGAGGTTTCAAAGAGTCAGTCACAATTTAGTGATTAAACAGCAACAGCAGCAGCTGCAGCTGTTGGGTTCCCATTATTACCCCAGACTGGAAACCTCTGCTTTACACCCTTGAGCTAAATGTGTCTTTTTTAGTTTTGAACAGGTTCATTTTTTAATCTGAACATAATTTCTTTATATCTAGTGTTTTTTGAAGACTCAGTTATCCTTTATTATTGTTATGTCAAATAATTATTTATCACAACCCATCTTACACTTTTTGGTCCTCAGATATGACATGAACATATCTATTTCTGTTTCCATTGCCTTTATCTCAGTGAAGTCAAAATCGTCCCTTACCTGAATGGATTACTTAGTTTCTTAACTGTTATTTCCACTTTTACTCTCTGCTTGCCTTGCTTTAGGGTCTCATTATGCAATATCTATAGTTTTTCAGCTCAGTTCAGTTCAGTCACTCAGTCATGTCTGACTCTTTGTGACCCCATGGACTGCAGCACACCAGGCCTCCTTGTCCATCACTGACTCCCAGAGTTTATTCAAACTTGTGTCCATTGAGTCGGTGATGTCATCCAACCATCTCATCCTTTGCTATCTCCTTCTCCTCCTGCCTCCAATCTTTCCCAGCATCAGGATCTTTTCCAATGAGTCAGTTCTTCACATCAGGTGACCAAAGTATTGGAGTGTCAGCTTCAGCATCAGTCCTTCCAATGAGCATTCAAGACTGATTTCCTTTAGGATGGACTGATTGAATCTCCTTGCAGTCCAAGGGACTCTCAAGAGTCTTCTCCAGCACCACAGTTCAAAAGTATCAATTTTTTGGCACTCAGCTTTATTTATAGTCCAACTCTCACATCCATACATGGCTACTGGAAAAAACATAGCTTTAATTAGATGGACCTTTGTTGGCAACATAATGTCAATAGTATCAACTGTTTTAGCTACCAATGTTATAGTTAAAGTTTGGCAGTTGCTCCATACTGTATTAAGAATAAAAACCGAACCATTAAATATACAAGGACCCGTATGATCCAGCCATTACACATAGCACCAATCTCAATTTGAGGTCTTTTTTTTTCTACTTCTTTTCTCTAGCTGTGCTGGTCTTTGATAATTTCAATATTGTTAAATTCTTTTCTGCTTCATTGTTCTCTGATCACACATATTTGCTTCTGCCTTTAACGCTGTCTCTAGGCTCTTGGTTTAACTGGTTCTTTCTCAAATTTCAGGCCTTATTGCCTTAATAAAGCTTTCCCTTAACTACTCTTTCTCATATTATCATCTTCAAGATACATCTCACGTAACCATTTTATGTTTATTTCCTTATTTGTTAACTTTCCTATCCCTCTAAACATAGATTATTGAGCATTAACATCATACTGGTTTGATTTATCAGTATATAAAGCATCTGGCAGAGGCCTGCCATTTTATACAACTCTATATTAAACAACGTAATTGGTGCTCTTGTAGGACAACTTTAGCAGTCGGGTTGTATTTGTGAATGGGTGTGTGTGCCTGTTTGTGTCTGTGCCCGGATGAGCAACCATGTATTCAGATACTTACTTTCATACATATGTACGTATATACATATGTAAGATTCTTAATGCATTTGTGTTGATCTATTTAATTATCATAGTCACATGCATAATTAAATCCTACACTTATCAAACCTACATAGGCTCATCATCAGCTCATATAAATAGAACATGGTTTATCAGCAGCAGGGTTATATTGGTGGTGTCTCTTGTTCTGAGTTTTAGAAAGTCCACCACTTTTTTATCCTCTGATTGTAGATAATATTTTGTACATAGAAAACTAAGGTTCAGAAATTCAAGAATTATTGATCTCCAGAAACATTTCATCAAAGTTCCTGATGTATCATCTGCCTGGTTATATAGTTTGAAACCATGACATCAAAATGGGGACTTCTCTCAGATGTATATTCACTCTGTTCCAACATCAAGATCCTCCTATTAAACCAAGGTAAAGGGGTCTTAAACTAGAAGATTTGTGGGTCAGTTGTACATACAATCTATTAGAGCTGTCAGACATTATCACATAATCCTACAGGCACAAAGGAGCATAGAGAGACTCATTGGTTTACTTGATTAAAATTATAGTATAGCCAAAGAACAGTCTTTTTAGAAGCTAATTTATAGATATTGAATATATTGAAATATGTTGAATGTATTGAATGTAACCTAAAGGAAAGATCAGCCAATTTTAAAAATACTGTTGCTTTACAAACTCCTTATAAGCTGCATTTAGTACAGTGTCCTTTTAGTGAATGGAGTGGTACCCATTCTGCAGTGTGTGCAGTGAGATCTGTAACACGACTGTAATAAAGATGTTTCTAAGACACTAAAATAAAACACTGTGTTCTAATGTTTTATAAGCTTATTCATTATCAGTTCACAATAAAACATGAAAAAATCAGAGGATATTAATTTCTATGGTTCTATTGGATTTATTAAAATTGACAGCTATATACGTAGATATCTGTGAAAGCCAAAACTGACATGGAAATATGTATTTAAAGCATCTAGGAGTTATAGTTGTTCATTATCATTGCAAGATAATCAATAACTATTGTCATAGGGTCAAAAGAGATCCTTTTATCTTTACTGCCTGACCACAGGACACACTCAGCATTACATTCCTTTGAATCATTTATTTCTTGTGAATCTCCTACAAGTTCAAGCAATTGTCAAGCTTCTCTATGAAGTGGTGTCTCTACAAAGATTTTTCTAATAGAAATTATACAATCAGCAGTTAAGTCTTCATTGCTAATGCTTCTATTGGACAGGAACAATGATAGATCCAAGTCTGAGACACTGTTTTGCATTTATGATACTCAGAATATCTGAAACTTTGAAATGGGTTTTGAGTTACATCATCAAATTTTATAAATGCAGGGTATAATATTTTATTACTGACTGAAAAGGGAGGGAATGGTTATTGCTGTAGTGGATTCCTGGTAATTCCTCAGATAATTCTAGACAAGGAAGATTCAGTAAAAGCTTTTTTTAAATTGCTATTTGAAAAAAGTAAACAAGTAATAAATTGTTTTATATGTTCCCAAAATTGTTCTAAGTTATATATAGGAGTGTATGTCTTATTTATATGTTGTATTTTTTAATCCTCACAAAAGACCTCTTTTATGTGTAAGAAAACTGAGGTCCAGGTAGTCATATAATTTGTTCGATATGCAAATAGTTAACAAGTGGTAGTTTGGTATTCAAACCTAGGAAATTGTCCATAACAGAAAATGGCAATTTGTTTCCATCAAAGGGCCAGATAGTAAAAGTTTGTCTTCACCAACCATGCAGTCTCGTTTGCAGCTATACCATTCTGCTTCTGCAGTATGAATGCAACCACAGATACTATACACACTGGTCATATATCAATGAAACTTTCCTTGAAACAAGTAGCTACAGACCAAACAACAAAAAGCAGACAAAGGGAATGGATATGGTTAAAGTATTAGAAGGTTCTGAAAACTTGAAAAAAAAAAAAAAAAACAAAGCTGGTAGTCATCTACATTTGCACTGCTGACTGCCTTCTACAGGACTATGGTCAAAATAAATAAGTCACCTGAAAGATCAAATGGGCTTATCAGCAAAGAAGAAACTGACACTGACCTATCGCTATCTAATTCTATACTATACTTGGAGAATGTCATTTGAAATGCAATATATAAATATGCCAAGTTTTAAATTAATGCATATATTAAAATCATTCTCTTTCAACCCTCAAAAGATAATATTTTTTGTAAGTTTGATATAATTAAGTGGAAAATATTAAAATAGGAAGCTTCTACATAAATAAAAAATCACACATATTTAATACTGTATATATTAGAAATGTTCCTAGTGGCTCAGACTGTAAAGAATCTGCCCACAATGCGGGAGACCCAGATTTGATCCCTGAGTCAGAAAGATCCCATGGAGAAAGGAATGGCTACACACTCCAATATTCTTGCCTGGAGAATCCCATGGACAGAGTGGCCTGGTGGGATGGCAAAGAGTCAGACATGACTGAGCGACTAATGCTTTCAATTCTTAACCTTAATAGTTCATCCAGATTCAAATGCTTATTGTTAATGATTATTATTTATATAATATCTTATTGGCTTAAGTTACATATTCAAGAATAATAATGTGGTAAATCTGGGTTAATTTTAAAGTACAGATTTTTTTTTCCTGTTTAAAACTATTTAAAAATATATTTTCCTGTTGGTAATATTAACTAATATAATAAAAAGAATATTAATATGATATTCTATTTAACAAATAAGACAATCATAAATGTAAATGACCACTTATTTTTCTAATCTATTTTTTGATTTTTCAATGAGGAATTAGGTAACATGTTTAATCAGTTTTAAAGCATAATAAAAGCAAATGACTTATCATTAATATTCCCTCTACTTTGAGGCACTGAGCCAAGTGATGATTTTTACTTAATTTCATTTTATAAATTCACATATGTTTTGATCCAAAATATGTGCATGCATGTGTACTCAGTCACTCTAGCCTTGTCCAGTTCTTTATGACGTCATGGACTGTAGCCCTCCAGGTTCCTCTGTCCATGGGATTCTCTAGGCAAGAATACTGGAATGGGTTGCCATGTCCTCCTCCAAAGGATTTTCCTGACCCAGGAATCAAACCAGCATCTCCTACTTTGCAAGCAGATGCTTTACCACTGAGCCACCAGGAAATCCCTGATCTAAAATACAAAACGTTAAAGACTGAATGTCAGACTTTTTGACTCAGTGGGAGAAGGTGAAGGTGGGATGATTTGAGAGAATAGCATTGACACATGTACATTACCATATGTAAAATAGATGACCAGTGCAAGTTTGATGCGTGAAGCAGGGCCTCCAAAGCCAGTGTTCTGGGACAACAGGGAGGGATGAGGTGGGGATGGAGTTGGGAGGGGGTTTCATGATGAGAGGAAAACATTTATATCTGTGGTCGATTCATGTTGATATATGACAAAAAACCACCACAATATTGTAAAGCAATTATCCACCAATCAAAATTAATTAATTAATGAACTAATTGGAAAAAAAAAGACTAAATGACAATGCTACTAAGTCATCTTTGGGCTTTTAGGATCTTTCCCCTTTCTAACCATTTAGTGAGTACTAATTAAGCACTTCTAGTTGAGGGGCAAACATGGGAGCAGGGTATCACACACCAAAAAGAATCATTGCATTTGAATCATATTCCAGTTTTGATATAGCCATCTTTCATCCTGGATGAAGAGTTAAGTGATTCAGCAGACACAGTGCTTTAGTAAAATTCTGAATAGAAATTCAGAATTAAAATACTGCATATTGAAAACCTAATACCAGGAGCATTTTGGAGCAGTCTGTTTGGTAGTGGACTGTCTTTTAAATTCTCTTTGTATTTGGAATGTTTTTACTTTTTCTCAAATATCTTCTATGCCATGTGGCCCATCACTTCTTTTGGAGTTGTGGAAACTGTAAAATGGCAAATGGATTTCTCATATGATTACCATCTTTTTTGCTAAAAATAATCTCATTCTGTGCTCCTAAAACAGAGTTAAACCCTTGATGAACCATTGTTTTGATAACAGTGTATCACATGACACATTTAATAGAAGAGTAGCAGCTTTCCTTAGTGTTCTCTTAAGAAGGATTTTAACAGGAAACCTATCAAAGTAATCCAGAAACTATACCAGTACCAGTTGGTGATATTCACCACAAACTACTGTCAGCAAACATACTATATATTTACTCCCTAATAACTATTTGTATAACTCTGCTGCTGCTGCTAAGTCACTTCAGTCATGTCTGATTCTGTGCAACCCCATAGATGGCAGCCTACCAGGGTCTCTGTCCCTGGGATTCTCCAGGCAAGAACACTGGAGTGGGTTGCAATTTCCTTCTTCAATGGAGGAAAGTGAAAAGTGAAAGTGAAGTCTCTCAGTCATGTCTGACTCCTCATGACCCCATGGACTGCAGTCCACCAGGCCCCTCCATCCATGGGATTTTCCAAGCAAGAGTACTGGAGTGGGGTGCCATCATCTTCTCTAATGATAATTACATTATTTTTTCATTTTCATTTATTATCTTTCTTTTAGCTTTATTGAGGTATAATCGGTATATAAAATTGTAAGATATAAAGTATACTTCATGATTTGATATACATTGCAAAAGGATTCATGTCATCTAGTTAGTACATTGATGCTTTTGAACTGTGATGTTGGAGAAGACTCTTAAGAGTCCCTTGGACTGCAAGGAGATCTAACCAGTCCATTCTGAAGGAGATCAACCCTGGGATTTCTTTGGAAGGAATGATGCTGAAGCTGAAGCTCCAGTACTTTGGCCACCTCATGCAAAGAGTTGACTCATTGGAAAAGACTCTGATGCTGGGAAGGATTGGGGGCAGGAGGAGAAGGGGACGACCAAGGATGAGATGGCTGGATGGCATCATGGACTCGATGGATGTGAGTCTGAGTGAACTCCAGGAGATGGTGAACAGGGAGGCCTGGCGTGCTGCGATTCATAGGGTTGCAAAGAGTCAGACACGACTGAGTGACTGAACTGAACTGACCTGGAGGATACTTCTTGTATTTTTAACATACATTTTTATTTTTAAAATTTTTATTTCTTTGTTTTTTGCCTTCACTTTGCAACATGCCAGACCTTAGTTCCCTTACCTGGGATCAAACCCATGTCCCCTGCAGTGTAAGTGCAGAGTCTTAACCACTGGATGACTGGGGAGGTCCTGTTTATCTTTTTTTTTTTTTTTTGGTAATTGTGAGAACATTTACATTCTATTTTCTTAGCAAATTTAGATTATACAATATAGACTAATCAACTTTAGTCACCATATTAATACACTAGGCACTTATTCATCTTGTACCTAAGAGTTTCTACCTTTTTATCAACTGCTCTCTATTTTCCCAACCTCTAGTTCCTGGTAGCCACTTTTAAACATTCTGTTTCTATGGAGTTCACATTTATTTTCATATTCCACATAGAAGTAATACCATACAGTATTTACATTCTCTGTTTGCCTTATTTCACTTAGCATAGTACCTCAAAACCCATCTATGTTGTGGCAAGCAGGAGAATTTCCTTCTTTTTCATGACTGAAGAATTTTCCCTTCTCATGACTGAAGTATTTTATCTGCATTCTATGTTCATTACAATATTATTTACAATAACCTAGATATAGAAACAATCTAAATGTTCATTAATAGATGAATGAAGAAGATTATAATATAATAATATTATATATAATATAATTATATCTCTCTGAAATGTTTTCTTTGGTTATACACCTAGAATTAGGATGGCTGGATCATGTAGTAAAGTTCTAGTTTTAATTTCTCAAAGAAGCTCCATACTGTTTCCCAAAATGGCTGTACCAATTTACATTCTCACCATTGTGTGCTTGAAGATTCCCTTTTATTTCTCATCAACACTTATTATCTCTTCCATTTCATCACAGTCTTTGTCTTTAACTTTTTACATTTTAATTATAATGTGGTTTGGTGCGGATCCTTTGGGTTCATCTTATTTTGAATTCTCTGGGCTTCCTGAAGCTGGATGTTTGTTATTTTCCCCATATTAAGCCATTATTTCTTATAATAAGTTTCTAATCTTTTCTCTCTCCTCTACTAGTCTCCTCTAGAAAATGGGTGGGGTCACAAAGAGTTGGACATGACTTAGTGACTAAACCACACTACACAGAAAGTGTATATTGGTCCACTTGATGATGTCCTATATATTCCTTATGCTATATTGATTCAAATTTCTTGTCCCTCTGGATAAATTCCTCTGTCCTGTCCTACAGTTCACAGATACTTTATTCTACTTCATCCAGTCAACTATTGAATCCCATGATTGAATTTTTTAGTTCATTTCTATTTGTCATCTCTGTGATTTATGTTTGGCACGTCCTTACATATTCTGCCTCTTTTGATATTCTCATTTTCTTCACGCCTTTTTTTTCCTTCTGACCTCTGTGAGCAATTTTATGACTGTCATTTTGAACTTTTTAGCCTGTAAATTACTTATCTCCATTTCATTAAATTCTGCTTCTGGGGTTTTATATTGTCCTTTCATTTGGAACATATTCTTATATCTTCATTTTTCCTTACTTTCTGTGTTGAATTCTGCACATTAGATAAAACAACCATCTCTCTCCTAGTCTTGAGTGGAGTGGACTTGTGTAGAGTAGGAAACATTGATAAGCTTAGCCTGAGCTTATGGTTTCCTCTCCAATTTCTATGTTTGTCTAAGCTTCCTTTATTGTTCTTAGTAGCTCCCAATAGTTTGCTAAGATTTGCCAGAGTAGTAAAGGGGAGAAATCACAGTGAGCACCTAGAAGCATGTTGGTTGGAAGCCAGGTCATTAGGTAACAGCTAAAAATGTATGTAGTTTTCCTTTGCAGAGATAAACTGGGAAATAAGATTTTTGCTTGCTCCCTCTGTGCGAATCCCAAGTGTATAGCCAAGTGTCAAGAGTAAGGGTGTGTGATTTTGCTCCACTAAAAACTGCTTCTGTGTTTGCTACAATCCCGTGGGACTCATAAATACAAGACCCATTGGCTATCAAGCAAAGTGATCCAGCAACCTACCCTTTGGGTAGTAGTCACACAGTGGTGATTTGGAGAGAGGGAGTGAGAAGGTAAAGGTGGCATCTGCTGGATACTCTGGTCTCTGGAAGGTTTACAGTCAGCCCCTACATAAACTTAACTTTCTTACTTGAACTTATTTAAGAAGTTTAGTCCTTCCTATCAATTATTTCAAAATATTTGCTACACAAAATAATTTCAGCATATGTTTTAGTTGGCCAGAAAATGTTCTTAAATAACATTTTTATGTATTTTCTAAGAAAATACATAGATGACAGGTTTTCTGATTTCTTTTTTAAACTTCAGAATGCTCATAAATTCCTGTTCCACATGAATTGCAATCTTTTAGCTTTAAAATTCTTGGCTATATGAAATTTTTCTTTCAGATATTCATAATTTCTGTTCTATTGTCTTTTAAATATTTTTTTCCTTAATGTTTATTCTTTGTGCTGGATTGTGTTTTAAGTACACATAAGTCAGAGTGATAATGCCCTCCAGGTTTTGTGCAATAAGTTGACTGTCTTGTGGTCAAAATGTCCAATAGTAAATTAAATTATTTTCTTTCTCCTTCTTTTGGTACATTTCCTATTTATTTTTCTTTAGTATGACATTAAATTTGTGTCAGAAATTATCAAGCAGGGCTAATAGTAAGCCTAAATCTATACGTTATTTTGCTTATACTATTTTCACGTAGTAGCAATGAATTCCATAATCTCACAGTCAGAATAATAATATTTAGAATGAGGTGACCATTTAGAAATTGGTGGTTACCAATCCTTTAGACATGAGTAAACTGAGGCCCAGAGACATGTTTAAGGAAGTTCATAGAGTTGTTTGTCAATAATATCAAGACTAAAATTTTCATCCTTTTTTCTTCTTTACCTGACTATTCCATTTATAATTTCCTTCTTATTCATTCCTGTTGGAATCTTTACTCTTCTCATGGCACATTTCTAGCCCTTTGTGAACCAGGCCTCTGTTCACCCTGCTTGAAGAACTGTCAGAGATCTCTGTCCAAAGGACCTTTTCGCTTTAGAACGAGGTATAAATACCCCCACCTGATTCGTGCATGAGCTTTACTTTGTTCAAAAATACATTTTTGTTTTGTTTTTGTTGTTGTATGTTTTCTGAATTCTGTGTGGTCATTGAATTAATTTTGCCTAAAAGAAAAATTTACTTGTTTTTTAGTATTATATTTTATTCTGTTCACTTATTCTATAGGTTGGTGTAAATTTTAATTTTATTTTGTAAAAACCACTACAATTTAAAACATGTTTTGTTCTGGGTT
>SJYC01075848.1:0-12995 GCA_006408675.1 Madoqua kirkii | reverse complement strand
GGTTGGTCTTAACTTTTCTTCCAAGGAGTAAGTGTCTTTTAATTTCATGGCTGCAATCACTATTGTCACCCTGCTTGTTTAACTTATATGCAGAGTACCTCATGAGAAATGCTGAGCTGGAAGAAGAACAAGCTGGAATCAAGATTGCTGGGAGAAATATCAATAACCTCAGATATTCAGATGACACCAAAATTAAGGCAGAAACTGAAGAGGAACTAAAAAGCCTCTTGATGAAAGTGAAAGAGGAGAGTGAAAAAGTTAGCTTAAAGCTCAACATTCAGAAAATGAAGATCGTGGCATCTCGTCCCATCACTTCATGGGAAATAGATGGGGAAACAGTGGAAACAGTATCAGACTTTATTTTTTGGGGTTCCAAAATCACTGAAGATGGTGATTGCAGCCATGAAATTAAAAGATGTTTACTCCTTGGAAGGAAAGTTATGACCAAGCTAGATGTATGTGTATATATATATATATATATATATATATATATATATAATAGAACATGAACCAGAGAATTCAGAATTCAGAGGCTCGTTCAACTGACTTTAATATAAACATGTGTATATTAAGAATATCTTACATTTGAGACCATTCAGAATTCAGAAGCACGTTTAACTGACTTCAATACAAACATGATTATATTAAGAATATCTTACATTTGAGACCATGTTTTAGTCATCATATGTTGTTTTACTTCTTGAATTTGTATTAAAAAGTAAAATATGAAGATACCTAATATATTGAACAGGTGAAAAATAGGTCAAAGAAGTAGACTGAATCAGTCAGCTCACTTATAAAGTTGGTCACAAGTATAGAACATTTCAGACTTTGTTATCTGGTCTTTTCTATAGAGAGAAGTCAAGTATTATAATTGGAGTCTGGTTCAAATGTTAGCATATTTGATGAAAACCAAGTATAAATGAAATTATCTTTGAAATTTCTCTAAATTATCCATAAAGTACTGGACAGTGTAATGATTCGTGTGCACAACTTATAGATCTATCTGTCAGTTTGTTAGAACTTTAAACTGAAGCAACATATTACAGCAAATGAGAAACCAGGGTGAATTAGGAGACTGGTTATCTGATCAGTTCAGTTCAGTTCAGTTCAGTTGCTCAGTCATGTCCGACTCTTTGCGACCCCATGAAATATAATAATAAATAAAAAGGATAGTATGATATTTCAGTGAAGTATTGTACTGAAGCTATGATAGACTCTAGTGTGAAAATTAGAAAAGTGCATAAAAGACTTTATTAGGGGAGGCTGTGCTGTGAGTCCCTAGCACTTAGAGTGGACTACCTGCTTAGCAAAACATCTTCAATGAGATCCTTGAAAGATTTAATCTGCATCTTCTGCAGTATAAGGGATAGAGACAAGCAATGCTTTTCTCAGGCAGAGAAGTCTAAGTGGCCAGAGACGGTTTGACTGATGACTAACGTGCAAATGTAAAAGACACAACTAAATCCAGCTTGACCTGCACTTTCAGATTTTGTTTGGCCAAAGCATTATGTTAGTGTTTCCTTTGGACCAAAAGTGGACTATCAGCAATACAAGATTAGAAAGGAACTGTATTAGATGGCTAACAAACACATGAAAAAATGCTCAACATCACTCATTATCAGAGAAATGGATATCAAAACTACAGTGAGGTACCATCTCACACCGGTCAGAATGGCTGCTATTAAAAAGTCTACAAACAATAAATGCTGGAGAGGGTGTGAAGAAAAAGAAACCCTCATACACTGTTGGTGGGAATGCAAACTAGTACAGCCACTATGGCGAACAGTGTGGAGATTCCTTCAAAAACTGGAAATAGAACTGCCATATGACCCAGCAATCCCACTGCTGGGCATACACACTGAGGAAACCAGAACTGAAAGAGACACATGTACCCCAGTGTTCATCCCAGCACTGTTTACAATACAGGACATGGAAGCAACCTAGATGTCCATCAGCAGATGAATAGATAAGAAAGCTGTGGTACACATACACAATGGATTATTACTCAGCTATTAAAAAGAATGCATTTGAATCAATTCTAATGAGGTGGATGAAACTGGAGCCTATTATACAGAGCAAGTAAGTCAGAAAGAAAAACACCAGTACAGTATATTAACGCATATATATAGAATTTAGAAAGATGGTAATGATGACCCTATATGTGAGATAGCAAAAGAGACACAGATGTAAAGAACAGACTTTTGGGCTCTGTGGGAGAAGGCAAGAGTGGAATGATTTGAGAGGATAGTATTGAAACATGTATATTACCATATGTCAAAGAGATCACCAGTCCAGGTTCAATGCATGAGAGAGGGTTCTCAGGGTTGGTGCACTGGGATGATGACCCTGAGGGATGGGATGGGGAGGGAGGTGGTGGGGGGACTCAGGATGGGGAAATATGTACACTCATGACTGATTCATGTGAATGTATGGCAAAAACCACCACAATATTGTAATTAGCCTCCAATTAAATAAATTAAAAAATAAACAAAACAAAAGTAAAAATTAAAAAGTAATAATTTGGCCATCTGATGCAAAGAGCCAACTGATTGGAAAAGACCCTGATGCTGGGAAAGATTAAGGGCTAGAGGAGAAGGGAGTAAAAAGGAAAAAGAAAAGAAAGGAATTATATCATATTCTGACCCATGGATGTGCCCATTCTCTAGCAGATATCAGATCCTTAGGTTCCTAGTGACTTTGAAATAATTAAGGTGAGAATGTGGAATTATGGATAATAGAGTCCTAGCAACAAAAAAAGAAGATTCTAGACAACTCATGAGCTAGATCCATGGCATGTTTTTCAGACCACAAATTTCATCAAATGGTGCTAGAAAATTCATGTAAAAAAAAGTTCTGTGATATAATAGATTTGTTTTTAAAAAGTAGTTTCTAAATCTTTCTTTTGATGTTTACAATGAATGTTAGCATATTTGAGATACTGAAAGTTATGAAATAAACAAAATTTAACTTTGCTTAACCCATCATTTACAAATTATTTCTTTGAATACAGGCTTTTCTGTATACTGTGGAATGAAATTTATATTTGGAAGAACACCAAATATCTGAATGTTAAAGCTTGATGAATTAAATTCTAAACCATTAGTAAGACAAACAGGAAAAAGTTTCCTGCTAGTAGTGCTTTGCATCAGATTTTGAAGAACTGAAAATGAAAAAGGATTCCAGAAACAGAAACGGATTTTTTTCCTCCAAGAAATATAAAGACACATTAGGGAAAATGATGTAAAAATAAGAGAGACTAAAAGAGAGAGAGAGAATAATGGATGGAAAAGAACCTATAAAAGATGAAACTTTTCACTTACTTTTTATTTCATTACTGTATAAATTCCTATCATATATAGTAATGTAGTTCATTGATAAGTAACACAATCAAAGTTGGTATTGTATTCTTTATAGTACCTACAATGGAAAAAATTCACTGAAATTTTGTAAACCACACTCTCCCCCTAGTCATATGAAGACTTTTCATATGTTTAGAGATGAAAAAGTGGTCTTATTGACATAGGCAAGAGTTTCCTAAATCTCAGCAGTATTAACATTTTGAGGCAGATGATTCTGTGTTTGGGGGTCTATCTTGTGTAATTTGGGGATATTTAGGAGCATTCCTGGCCTCTACCCATTAGATTTCAGTAGCATCAGGCTTATCTACACTGTGGGGGACAAAATTGCCTCTTTTTGAGAACTAGTGGCTTAAATTATCATTTTTTTTAAAGTGGAGTTCACAGTAGAATATTAGAATCTTTTCTTCGATTCTCCATCACTAGAGTGAATCTGTTAGCTTATAAAAAATCTTACTGCTATGAAGAAGTACAGGAATCTAATGGGATGTTATAATGAAAGGAAAAAAAAAATCATTATAGCCTTTGCTTTACAGGATGCTGAAGCCCTGAAGAGTGTATGTATACAAAGTGATTGTTTGACTTGAAAAACTGTTTATCAAAGGTTTCATTTACCATCATCTAGAAATCAGCAGAGACTACACTGGGTGGTCTAGCCACTCAGAAGCCCTATATGGTACTACTAATACCAAGAATATTTTACCAGTCATTGGTGGGAGTACTGATCTTTGTTTAAGAGCATATCTCTTCAAGAATCTGAAAGGAAACTAAGCAACAATTGACTACTCAATCCAAGGGGCCAGATCACTGCCTACTGTTTCCTCTTGGAGTGATTCCAAGTAATATTTGCACATTTTAACGATTTTGGATTTGACTTACTTAAATAATTAAAGGCTACAGCCAACACTGAAAAAAATATTTTCCCCAAATGAACAATGCAAACCTGCCATCTATTTAAGAAAGTATGTTTGTAGTTATGGCACACTCTTTCATTCTTACATAATTGGCTTATTCTTTGAATTGTACCTAAAGATTTAATACCACAGTTTCATGTGGACAATATCCAATGCCAGAGATTCCTTGTTCTTTCTGAACACAGCCAAGAAAATCAATGTTTCTGAGATAAGATGAGATTTTCCTACTTGCTTTTCTTCATTTATCGCATTACTTCCAGGAGTAAATTAATTGCAGCTATTAATTTCTTTATGAAATACTAATGTTAATAAGATCTGCATAGCTTTATCATCTGAGATTCCCGTTCTTCTTATATGTCCACATGCATGTACTCAAAAGCCCTCATTTGAAAATGTTCATAAAAGAAGTATCAAACCCATCTCTACATCAAGAATGAAATATGTAAAGCCAGCTTGGTCCCTTCTCATCTGCTTCTTTTATACACTGATATAAACATTATTATTGGAATATCTACATATGCCTATAAAATTCTGTGCAACCATTCAAATGTTGAAACTAATGAAATAATCATTCTGTTTAAAAAAAAAAACTAAAACAATCTTTAGAACAAACGTGATGCATTATATTGACATAATAAATGTGGACATTAATTAAAGAGCAGCAGAATCCAGCAGAGAAGTTTGCCCTCCATCTGCTTGACTTGAGGTAATAACAATGTTCTGTTAACCTAAACTGACAGATTTTCTAGGGTTTGACTTCATCTCTAAAGTTGCTGCTCCTGGTATGAATCACCATATGTGTGACATCATCCATAGCATGCCATGTGGACTAAAATTAACTGCTTATTTATTTATTGCTGTTGCTTTCCTATGTTCATTCTAGCTTTATCCTGAATTCCGTATTATATGCAACCTTTTGCACTTGCGCTAGGTTACTGCCTCTGCTTTCCAGTACAAAGTGCTTAGGCCCAACATAAAGACTTCGGTTCCAATCACTCATGTGCCAAAAGGAAATCACATAAAGCCACATCATAGCCACACTGAGAAAGAACTAAACAAGCAAAAGTGAAATACAGCATATTAATTATTAGGGTTATTATCCAAGCCAGATTTGAAAGCAAATGTATGTTAAACCCATCATGCATTCAGTACAAAAAGAGAAAAAAACTTACAGAATTTCCTAAATAATAAATTAGTGGCATGGGGGATCTTGTCCCAGAACTGAAACTTAAATCTTTGAATCTGTTCATCTCCAGTATATATTAGTTAACCAAGGGACTGTTTTCCTCTTCCATCTAATTACAGATCAAACATCAAACGCTTTCCTCTAGAAGCAGGCACCCAGGAGGTATTTTGCTTTGTCACAATACAGTCTTCACAACCTCCCTGATAGGATCGCGAACTCTCTTGGTAGTCTTAAAGAACAACAGTGCAGTTATTTGTTGTGCTTCTTCCTCTCCTCCCCTGGAATCGTTGCTTCTCGATAATAAGTAACATTCCTTCCAATTATCCAAGCTCCTCAAGTCCACAGAGCTGACCCCCATGACTTTAGAACAGACTCACTGTTTAGAGTCATTAATCCGAGATTATAAACATGGAGGGAGATTCATGAGAAAGGGATGAACTCATGGTTCCTGAAGAAAGACAATGCTTGCAGTGTTTTCTCAGAGGCTCTGTGCGTGTGTGTGTCTGTGTGTATGTGTATTTGTGTGTTTTGATTTTGAATCTTCCTCTTTCAATGTGGACATTAATTAAAGAGCAGCAGAATCCAGCAGAGAAGTTTGCCCTCCATCTGCTTGACTTGAGGTAATAACAATGTTCTGTTAACCTAAACTGACAGATTTTCTAGGGTTTGACTTCATCTCTAAAGTTGCTGCTCCTGGTATGAATCACCATATGTGTGACATCATCCATAGCATGCCATGTGGACTAAAATTAACTGCTTATTTATTTATTGCTGTTGCTTTCCTATGTTCATTCTAGCTTTATCCTGAATTCCGTATTATATGCAACCTTTTGCACTTGCGCTAGGTTACTGCCTCTGCTTTCCAGTACAAAGTGCTTAGGCCCAACATAAAGACTTCGGTTCCAATCACTCATGTGCCAAAAGGAAATCACATAAAGCCACATCATAGCCACACTGAGAAAGAACTAAACAAGCAAAAGTGAAATACAGCATATTAATTATTAGGGTTATTATCCAAGCCAGATTTGAAAGCAAATGTATGTTAAACCCATCATGCATTCAGTACAAAAAGAGAAAAAAACTTACAGAATTTCCTAAATAATAAATTAGTGGCATGGGGGATCTTGTCCCAGAACTGAAACTTAAATCTTTGAATCTGTTCATCTCCAGTATATATTAGTTAACCAAGGGACTGTTTTCCTCTTCCATCTAATTACAGATCAAACATCAAACGCTTTCCTCTAGAAGCAGGCACCCAGGAGGTATTTTGCTTTGTCACAATACAGTCTTCACAACCTCCCTGATAGGATCGCGAACTCTCTTGGTAGTCTTAAAGAACAACAGTGCAGTTATTTGTTGTGCTTCTTCCTCTCCTCCCCTGGAATCGTTGCTTCTCGATAATAAGTAACATTCCTTCCAATTATCCAAGCTCCTCAAGTCCACAGAGCTGACCCCCATGACTTTAGAACAGACTCACTGTTTAGAGTCATTAATCCGAGATTATAAACATGGAGGAGATTCATGAGAAAGGGATGAACTCATGGTTCCTGAAGAAAGACAATGCTTGCAGTGTTTTCTCAGAGGCTCTGTGCGTGTGTGTGTCTGTGTGTATGTGTATTTGTGTGTTTTGATTTTGAATCTTCCTCTTTCCTGAGAGGGTATTTCCTCTCATCTTGTGAACTGCTATTATTCTCCGCTTGTTCTGAGCTGGAGTGATCCGTAATACCTATTGCAACTGGTGTGTCAGAATGGTTTAGTTTTTCCTTGTGTCTTTGTCTGGACAGCAGATTCCAGAAGGCAACACTCTGCCCTGATGGAGCAGTGTAAAAAATTAGGCAGATCAGATTTGAAAGCTTTTATCCACTAGACAATGCCAGAATTTAATTGTAAATTGCTTACCTTTCCTGTAAACCTATTGATTTTTTTAAATTAAATATGTTGATAAACATCACTAATGACTCCATATAAGTCAGGACCACTGAGACATGCTTATATGAATTTAAGGCATTACATTATTTCTATAGATTATCCTGAAGGTTTTGATGTTCTCTGGTCTTTCTTCTTGAGTTATACAACACTTTTTGTTTTTGTTTTAATCTTAGGGGAAAAGAACTACATAAAATAGACACATATTCTATAATGTTCTATTTATAAGTTAATGTTGTAATTAGGAGTCTTGAACTCATTTTTGTGAACTTGATATGTATCCAAGTCTTTCATCTGTACTAGAGATCTGATTAAATCTTCTGAGATCTTTTTGGAAGTTGAAGAGAAATAGCATCCTGAATCTGCATGATTTTGATACTGCATTACATAGGAAATTAAAACATTCTTTTTGTTGCTGGAATTGGCTTTAGAACAAACAGCATGTGTCCCCCTTGGTCTGGAGCTCTGATGTCAATGTGAGCTAAAATATTCTCCAATCCATTTCCAACCTCAGTTGCTTTTGCTGCTTCCTTATAAAGATTATACATACACTTTGCAAATGAAGAAAGGAATTAGTGATGCTCTCTCATTTCCTGTCTCCCCACAGATGGGATAAATTCAAATTCAGACTCCATTAAACCTGAGTAGAGAAACCCAGCAGGTGGCTGTACTAATGGAAAATCCTGGCTTTGGAATAATGGGAATTACAACCGACAGCTCTTCTACACCACAAAAAAGATGATGTATCCTTATTGACAGTGTCGCATTTGAGTCCAGAAGGCTGATCTGATAGTTCATTCCTGGCACAACGGAAGCTAAAAGCCCCCTGGGTGTTTTCTTGGCCACACCACTGTAATTTTTGTCATATGAACTTTCTATTACAATTCATTTTACAAATCTCATATAAGTTGAAGAGAGCATGAGGATGGAATGAGAGGAAGGAAAGAGCAGACCTTTATTTTGCCTACAGGCATACTTTTATTCTTTTTTCTTGGTTTAAAGGACAAATAAAGGTTGACACACAACAGTGTTTCCAGCCAATTCAGTATTTTTAATGCTGACATACTTGGCCCACGTTCTTTTAGAGATCCTAGACAAGCTCATCTGAAGGAGTTTCTGTTTGAAAGAGGAATAGATTGCCCTGAAGGTGTAATGCCTGATGTTACCCTAGAATTTTTGCAGGAATCTCTCATTTGTATGTATTTTTATCTCCTTTTCTTTTAGCACCACCTTAATTTTTAAACTATAGCATGTTATTTGCAAAAAAGATTTTGTCATGCTAATCCGAAAAAGCATCCACGTGTTCAAATATTTAGAACCTCATATTTTCAATAAGCCTCCAAGTCTTTGAAAATATAACAAGAAGTTATCAAAATATTTCATTGTGTTCACCATCTGTCAGCTGTTTAAAAATATTATATTAAGATTAATAATCATACTTTGCACTTACTCAATATAGCAGGTTTCCTCTCAAGAACTGTTAGTACTTTGTGAAACTGAACTGAGTCGTTGACACTTTTTCCCCATAAACACTTTTCTGTGTAAATAAAGTAATGTAGAGAAAATAGGCAAAAGACAGGTGAAGACTGGAAATGAGCTGGAGAAGTTGGCTTTCAATTCAATGCAGAATTTTTTTCTTCAGTCAGTTAATCTCCTTCACTTTTCATTTTGCAACTTGTTGAGTGGAAGCTTTATTTTAACCAGTTAAAGAATTTAGTCATTCTGTTTTCATTGCCTACAAGTTCAAATCTTATAATTTGGCCAGCTTAGAGACCTGTAGCTCAAGGAAGAGGTCTTAGGACCTTAGAGAAGAGGAATACAAGCCTGATGAGACCATAATAGAGAGGGAGTTGTACTACTAACACTTTCTTAACAAGCATGAACTGGAAATGACATAAATACATCTCTGTCACAAATGTGTATGTGTAGGTATCATTCAATACATATATATGTATCAAATTCATATTACATAGTGATTTAATAAATTTTAATTAGTTTCTCTTTGTTATGATGTTCTTAATTAAAGAACTTCCTCAGATATCTTTTATGTGGATAATCCCAGCTGAAAAGCAAACCATGATTCCCTATCAAACTGAAAAAGGGGCAAGCCACAGCAAGAGAGCAATTCACAATGGATATTATGGCAAGAACAATTATTTACAACATATTTACAGCATGTTGGAAACATAAAATGCCAAGTGAGAAGCAAAATGGACTACTGTTCTCCTCAAATGGTTTCATCATGTGAAAACATTAACCCCAATGCACCGACTGGTCAGCAAAATCAAGGAAGACTCAGATAATGTCACAATGTAAATGTAAGAGACTTTTAATTGAGTCCCCTATTCATATTTTAGAGTCTACTACTGTTGCCTACAGGCATAAACTATTAGAAAAAATAGACATGGAGAACTTAAATATCTAATGACATAAAATATTATTAATTTATATTTTTAAAAATTGTAGTAATGTGTATTGACTGTTTAGCATGGGTTGGGCTCTGTTTATTTTATTATTTAAGATTGGTAATACTCTTCTTGTATCCCTATTTTACTGAAGAATAAACAGAAACTCACAATTTAGGTTGTTTTACTACAGCTATTTTATTTAAAAGGGGATATGCTCAAGTTTGAATTCAGGTCTTGCTGACTCAAAAAAAAAAAAATTGAAATCTCAATTGTGTTAGGTAGTGGATCTGAAAGTGTGATTCTTGAACACACAACATGAGCATTACCTGAAAACTTGTTAGAAACCCAGTTCTTGGGACCCAACTCAGACTTACTAAATCAAAAACCCAGAAATCTGTGTTTTTGAAAGTCCTCCAAAAATTTTTGATGCACGCTCACATTTAAGAATCACAGTTGTGTGCTGTGAAGATATGGAAAGAATGAACCCTCGTACATTGATGACAGGGAAATAAATTGGTACGGACATAATAGAAAACACTATAGACAGTTCTCAAAAATTAAAAATAGAACTACCATATGACCTAGCAAGCCAACTTCTGAGTACATATCAAAGGGAAATGAAATCAATATCTCATAGAGATATCAGCACTCACATGCTTATTGCAGCATTAACCATAATATCTTATTTATATAATATATATTATATATTATTAATATATATTCATCATAATAGCATATATAGTATTATGATTATTGTACCAATATCATATAATAAATATATACTGTATATAAATATTATTCAACCTTGAGATAAAATGAAATTCTGCCATTTACAGCAACTTGAACATTATACTAGGTGAACTAAGATAACAACAACAGAAAAGGCAATACTGTATAGTCTCATTTATATGTAGAACATAAAAAAAGAGTTGAATTCATATAAACAGAGAGTAGATTGGTGATTGCCAGGAGCTGGACGATTGAGAAAGTAAGGGAAATGATGATCAATAGGTACAAAGCTTCAGTTATAAGATGAATTAGTTCTGAAGATCCAGTGCACTTCTTGATGGCAATAGTTAATAATACTATATTATACTTTAAATTTGCTGAGAATAAATCCCAAACTTTCTCATCTCACACATACATAAAAGGTGCCTATGTGAGATGACAGATGTGATTGTGGTTTTCATTTCACAAAGCATATCTACATCAGATTATTAGTTTGTACTCTTTAGATATGTACAATTTTATTTATCAAGTATACCTCAATAAAGGTGGAGGAGAAAAGTTTAATGAAAAATATAAAAAGATCACAATTGTGAACTACTGCTATACTTGTATTTGAAGAAAGAAAAAGTGACATTTGTAGAGAGAACAATTTGCATATGCTGCTGCTGCTGCTACTGCTGAGTCACTTCAGTTGTGTCCAACTCTGTGTGACTCCATAGACAGCAGCCTACCAGGCTCCCCTGTCCCTGGGATTCTCAAGGCAAGAACACTGGAGTGGGTTGCCATTTCCTTCTCCAATGCATGAAAGTGAAAGTGAAAGTGAAGTCGTTCAGTCCTATCCGACTCCATGGACTGCAGCCTACCAGGATCCTGTGTCCATGGGATTTTCCAGGCAAGAGTACTGGAGTGAGGTGCCATCGCCTACTTTCTACCAAAGGGTAGAATTAGCAAAGTGATAAATCCCTCAAAAAAGTTTAGTGAAAATTCCCCAGTATATGGTCAATCAAGAAAAGGAAATAGCACCAACATAAGACTAAGAAATAATGCACAATTCACCTCTAGCTGGAATAAATATCAGTGAAGATGAATAAGACGAGAGTCATTGAGATATTCAAAGTTAAGGAAATTGTTTATTCACACTTGTAAGCAATATAAGTGCATTTAAAGTGAGTGAACATCAATTTGCATAATAATGATAAAATACTTTAACTGGGCAAAAATGAAATGTGCTTGGGATTTCATTTTTACATCATTACCCTTTTTAAGGGGAAAACTTCAGCTCAGAATCAAACCAAGGGACCACAACCATGCTTTATATCCTGTGATCCCTCAACCATATTGGATACTATAACTGCACAACTGATAGCAGAAAATTGCTATAACTGTGATGTGGTCTAAGATGATTTCTCTCTCACTCTGGAATTCTGTTGTGAAGAAATCTGTTTAGTCTGTGTCGTGGAAGCAAATAGAGAGGATGAATAGGTAAAAAGTGACGTGGGTAGAGTTAGAACAAGAGAACTGAAAAAAAAAAAAAAAAAGAAGAAGAAGAAGAAGAGTTGGGAGCAAAAACTGAGCCAGCAAAATCAGCTAACCAAATGAAAGAGGAGAAATGAGTAAGCACATAAATGGAAGCAGAGGAGCCAGAGAGAGAACTGCTATGGTGTTCATGAGAGAAAAGTCAAACTGCCAATCGTCTAGTTCTAGACTAGCTCAGGTCCCAACTGTAAATATTCTTTCACTTAAGCTTGAAAGTGTCTCCTTATTTCTTGCAACATAAATATCAAATCCAGAATCAAAAGACTTTGGATCTGGGGGTACCATTATCCAGACTGAAAATCTATAATTTGTGAGAACAATTTGCTCAGTACTTTTAGAGAAGAGTAACTGCAAATGTTTTCACCTTGTTTCTTTTTGTTTTGAAGCATTAATTTGTTTCTTTTTGGCTGGGGATTAAAGGATAAAATATCTTTTTCTTCAGATGGAGGTTGGGAAGGGTCCGTACTAATCAAGGCACTTGGTCAAATCTAGTTGATCCTTTCCCTCTACTCTGTTAGCCCTCATTGTATCTGCTAACTCGAGACCAGGGCCTCACTAAGGCGCTAACCAGCAGACTGATTCCCAGATCTCCGCAGTCCCCTGAAATTTTTGATCTGAGGCTTTCTAAACTCATTTCATTCTTCAGTGTGTTCCGAGCTACTTGCTATAATGTAGAAATTTATCGAAATATTTAATTTTTTACTCTTATCCAATTATACCCCCAGCTCTCTTCACTGTTATATTTTATTTGTTTATAAACTTTTATACCTTTATTTCCAGGATGCCTCTGGAAAGCTGGGCAGAAAACACTGGGTTATCTGGGGAAATTGTAGATTATTACTAATAGAGAAGAGATAGCCATACTCTTCTGAATATAAAAGTGCTCTTCAAGTCAGAAGAGGTAAGGCCTATGAGTAAGCTGATTTTGCAAATTACT
>SJYC01075847.1:0-28078 GCA_006408675.1 Madoqua kirkii | reverse complement strand
ATCTTGATTAAAGAATATGAAAAGTAATAATGTGCATGGATATATTCCTATTTTAATTTCTAAAATTCATTAGAATATTTTAAGTGTATTTTACTTTTACCTAAGTCAAAGTGTGGTTCTATTTTTTTCATGATGTCTTCTGTGCCTTTAATGGATATAACCATGCATTTTTCACCAAAAAATTCGTGTTAATATATTTCCCTGAAATTCACAGAAAGCCATCAAAATATTTGAGCCTGAGATTGGCAACGTTAGATCTGTATTTTATAAAGTCAGTTTTGTAGCAGTATATAAAATCCAGTGGATGAAAGGAGGAAAGGGGAAGATAGACTAATTAAGAAGTTGCATTAGTTCAAGAGAGAGATGATGAGATATGAACTAGGTCAGTAGCAGCTGTGATGTGAAAAAAAATGAATTCTAGAATTTTTCTTTTTTTTTTAAGAATTCAAAGAATAAGTATGGGAATTCCTAATCATCAGCCCTAATTGGAGTAAGAATAATGAAGGAAGAAGTTGCTGGGAATCTGTGACGTGAAATTAGGGAACATTTCCTCAGTCAGAGTTCTCCAGAGA
Source organism: Madoqua kirkii (assembly GCA_006408675.1). Lineage (NCBI taxonomy): Eukaryota > Metazoa > Chordata > Mammalia > Artiodactyla > Bovidae > Madoqua > Madoqua kirkii. Next base: position 27,506 of record SJYC01075847.1, on the reverse strand, counting down.
AGCAAATACTGGATAGATAGATCGATAGATCACTTCTAAGAAACTGACTCACATGATTGTGGAGCCTGGCAAGTATACAAGTTTCAGTGTAGGCCAGCAGGTTGGAGAGCCAAAGACAGTCTGGAGACAAAGTTTCTTCTCCCTCAAGAGACCTCTGTTTTCTTTTTAAGGCTTTTATGTGATTAGATAAAGTCTAGTCATAAAGTCCATTAGTCTCAGATATCACTAGTAGTCAAAAATTTGCCTACCAATGCAGAAGCAAGAGACAGAGGTTTGATCCCTAGGTCAGGAAAATTCCTTGGAGTAGGAAATAGCAACCCACTTCAGTACTCTTACCTGGAAAATCTCAAAGAGGAGCCTGGCTGGCTACAGTCCATGTGGGTCACAGAGTCAGATATGACTAAGCACACACATAACAGCAACCATATTAGAGGATACTCTGCTTTACTCAAAGTCTACTGATTTACATGTTAATCTCATCTAAAAATACCTTCACAGAGATATTAAATTTGATATTTGACCAGATATCTAGGTACTGTGGCCTAGTCAAGTTGACACAAAAAATTAACTATCACAAGTTAGAAATAATAATGCATATTATTAGACAAGTAGATCTATGTAACTGTGATTATCGGTAGAAAAAAAAAAGAAAGGAGCTCCCTATTGAAGAGATTCAGTCTATAATTGAGAGAAGAGTGTCAAGCACAGACTGTTCTCCTCTATCCCCATTCTTCCTGAGCTTCTACTCCCACTGCCAATATTTTCTAGGCTTATTTCAGTCCTCAGTAAACCCTCGGACAGACAGGAAGCATTGTAATTATTTTTTCCATGCTCTCCATTCCTTCCTCCTTTAATAGGATTTAGAATAAAGTCATCTTTGGGGACAATGACGAGCATATAATCAGAATTATAAGAGACTTATATTTCTAAATCATACTGACATTTTGACTGAAAGGCCTGTATTGAGATGTTGAATTGAAACCAGATATTCTTTTTAGGCTCAGCACATACAATTAGTCAATTTCTGTGTCCAGAAGTTCTTAAATTGGAAACTCCCTGCTCTTGATGAATACAGAGTCAAAGTCACTTAGACACAAAAAGGAACATGGATATATCAAATATTGTTGGGAAATATATAAATATCAAATGCTAAAAGGAATTTACTATATCTCCATATAAAATAAGTTATATGAAAGAAACCAATCATTTCTTCATTTTCAAGAGATGAAAAATAAAAACAAAACTTCATGTTCGACAACAGCAACAACAAACCCTTTTTTCTTCATAACAATTCCAAGAAAAATTTGAATGTTATAGAAAACCATAATAATTCACAGGTGCTCTAAACCAGAAACCTGTTTCCTACCAATACTTGGTATTAACTCTGCCTTTGTTTAAGTTACTCAGCTTATTTGTACTTCAATTTCCTTGACTGCAAAATGAGAATAAAATATTACTGAGAAAAGAGAAAACTAACTTCTTCCAGTTGGTAGCTAGCTTGTTGCCAGGTCTACACGCAGCTAGGCTGTGGTATTCTTCCTTTGAACAAAACAATGTCAACATCACCACCATTAGATAATCATTCTGTGACTCATGTCTCTCATAACCATGTTTGAGCAGAAACAAAAATGATCCCTGAGTAAATTACAAAAGTTATCAAATCTCCCTCTTAAAGATGATGTGAGAAATGCCTGCTTCTTTGTCCATTACTCCTTAACCCCAACTTCATTTCTAACATGTTCTTCATACACATTAATACATACAATATAGTATTCTCCCTCCTTGATAACACTCAATTCAGGACAAATTCTTACTTATTTGAATTCTCTCTAAAATTACCCATCCAAGGCCAAACCCTCTGAGTCCCTTCTAATACCTTCTTATTGGGATGAACCATGGTTTTTAATGTTATACAGTTTTATTCAATTTTTTTCAGCATCAGTGTGTTTCTCTTGACCTTTATAGGGTATGGAATGATACCAAGTATTAAAATGGTTAATATATATTTAAAACAGTATGTGACATATGGTAAGGTTAAGCCATTATTAATTTTAAGTACAAACAAAATGCCTCAAGGAAAGTTAAGATTCCTGTACAGGTTATTTTTTTTTTTCACTCATTTAACCATATGAATACTTATTAGGCTCATTCTACACTTCAGACATGTTGCTATATACGTGAATACAACATGAAATTGTGCCTACTTTTAATATTTAAGTTAGATAATAGCTTCCTGTGGATTTCCAAAACTATTTAAATTGTCTGAATAACCCTTTCTTCAATCTGTCCAGTTGTGTATAATGAGTTACTCAGCCTTCACCTTCATATTCTGTATTTCCACTAGCACAGGGCTCTCTTCCATGATATTCACCATGAAAGATTTTGAGAAAATAGAAGAAAATGACACCTTCAAATAAGATGAGATCTAAAATGAATAACCAAGGATGATACTTGTCAGAGGGATTACTGAAAGGTAAGCAGACCACACATCTCTGGTTTTTTATAGCTAAGTATACTCAACTCTGCTGGGTATAGCTATAAACAGAGACCATTTTCACTCTCAAACATGTCTTACTTTGGATAATATATATTTACCCTACATGCTCCTGCTGCTGCTAAGTCACTTCAGTCGTATCCAACTCTGTGCGATCCCATAGACGGCAGCCCATCAAGCTCCGCCGTCCCTGGGATTCTCCAGGCAAGAACACTGGAGTGGGTTGCCATTTCCTTCTCTAATGCATCAAAGTGAGAAGTGAAAGTCAAGTCGCTCAGTCGTGTCTGACTCTTAGCAACCCCATGGACTGCAGCCTACCAGGCTCCTCCATCCATGGGATTTTCCAGGCAATAGTACTGGAGTAGGGTGCCATTAACCTACATAGTACCCATCATTCTCCTTGGTGTCCCATCATATAATTGGGGCCCATTCTTCTATCTCTGCTCTCTCTTCCATTAGAAGCATCACAAATGATATTACAAAAGCAAACAGTAGCTCTTTTACATTTCATTTAAAACCATTTTACTTCATCTTCAAGTCAGTTTGATTTCTCCACAAAATATTTTACATACAAAGGAATGGTTATCTTCCTGGCATGATTATTTTTTGCTATATCCTGGAATAACAATTTTTTGCTATATCCTGGGATAAATGGCAGATTTTTTCTAACTTTAATTTCAATTTTTCACTAAATATGTTTGTTTTAATTATATCATAACACTATTTTGTAATACGTTTTTATTTGATAATATGATTTTAGCATATTTTCATTTCAATAATATAATAAAAATACATACTATATATATTAACTTTGTTATGTAATAGTCTATTGCTGTAACAAATTTAATAATTTATCAATTTTTACCATTTTAAATGATATTTCATTTATCAGATTTCTACAGATTTCTTTATATTAGGCAAAACTATGGAGACAGTAAAAAGATCAGTGTTTGTCAGAGGTTTGAGAGAGAAGGATGAATAGATGGAACACAGAATTTTTAGACCACTGAAATTATTATTTATGATAATACATTGATAGATACATGTTATTATATATTTGTTCAAACTCATTGAATGTACAGCTGGAGTGAAACTATGGATTTTAGTAATTATGATTTATCAGTGAAAATTTAAATTCATCACTTATGACAAACATACCCTCTGGTGAGGAATGCTGACAATGGGAGAAGCTACTTATATGCAGGGGTATATGGGAAATCTCTGTACCTTCCTCTTAATTTTGCCATGATCCTAAAACTGTTTAAAATAAAGGTAAGACTTAAAAAAGCACACACAAATAGGGAGAAAATATTTGCAAAAGATATTTGAAGTATTCCTTGTATCTAGAATATACATTAAAAATCACAGAATTCAATAATAAAACAAATAACCCAATTCTTAAAAGAGTGAAAAATTTGAAAATATGTTTTCACAAAAGAAAAGAGTCAAATAACAGAACAAGCACATGAAAAGGTGTTCAATGTCATTTTTCATTAAGGAAATAAAAATTAAAACAATGAGATTGGAGTGGATAATCTTAATTTTGCCATGATCCTAAAACTGTTTAAAATAAAGGTAAGACTTAAAAAAGCACACACAAATAGGGAGAAAATATTTGCAAAAGATATTTGAAGTATTCCTTGTATCTAGAATATACATTAAAAATCACAGAATTCAATAATAAAACAAATAACCCAATTCTTAAAAGAGTGAAAAATTTGAAAATATGTTTTCACAAAAGAAAAGAGTCAAATAACAGAACAAGCACATGAAAAGGTGTTCAATGTCATTTTTCATTAAGGAAATAAAAATTAAAACAATGAGATTCCATCACATATCTATTAAAGTAGCTGATTAGGATGCAAAGCAACTGGAACTCACGTGCATTGCCTATGGGTAAGCAAAAATACTGCATTCACTTTGGGAAACGTCTGGCAATTTCTGAGAAAATGAAACATACACAACAAACATATTTACAACTGAGCAATCTTACTACCAGGCATTTGTGAAAGAGAAACAAACAAAACAAACAAATAAAAAAATGTCCCCATCAAGACCTTACATGAAAGGTTCAGTCAGTTCAGTCGCTCAGCCATATCTAACTATTTGTGACCTCGTGGACTACAGCACGCAAGGCTTCCTTGTCCATCATCAACTCCCAGAGCTTGGTCAAACTCATGTCTATCAAATCAGTGCCATACAACCATCTCATCCTCTATTGTCCCCTTTTCCTCCCGCCTTCATTCTTTCCCAGAATCAGGGTCTGTTCCAGTGAGTCAGCTCTTCTCATCAGATGGCCAAAATTTTGGAGTTTCAGCTTCAGCACCAATCCTTCCAGGGAATATTCAGGATTGATTTCCTTTAGGATGGACTGGTTGGATCTCCCTGTAGTTCAAGGAACTCTCGAGATTCTTCTCCAACACTGCAGTTCAAAAGCATCCATTCTTCAGTGCTCAAATTTCTTTATAGTCCAACTCTCACAGCCATACATGACTACTGGAAAAACCATAGCTTTGACTAGATGAACCTTTCTTAGCAAAGTAATATCTCTGTTTTTTAATATGCTGTCTAGGTTGGTCATAGTTTTCCTTCCAAGGAGCAAGTACCTTTTAATTTCATTGCTGCAGTCACATTTGCAGTGATTTTGGAGCTCCTAAAAATAGTCTCTGTTTCCACTGTTTCTCCATCTATTTGCCATGAAGTGATGGGATCAGATGCCATGATGTTAGTTTTCTAAATTTTGTGCTTGAAGTCAACTTTTTCACTCCCCTCTTTCACTTTCATCAAGAGGCTCTTTAGTTCTTCTTCACTTTGTGCCATAAGGGTGATGTCATCTGCATATCTGAGGCTATTGATATTTCTCCCTGCAATCTTGATTCCACCTTGTGCTTCATCCAGTCCAACATTTCACATGATATACTCTGCTTGTAAGTTAAATAAGCAGTGTGATAATATATAGCCTTAACATACTGCTTTCCCGATTTGGAACCAGTCTGTTGTTCCATGTTCAGTTCTAACTGTTACTTCTTGACCTGCATACAGATTACTGAGGAGGCAGGTCAGGTGATAAGGTATTCCTGTCTCTTGAAGAATTTTCCGCATTTTGTTGTGATTCACAGAGTCAAAAGCATTAGCATAGTCAATAAAGCTGGTGTTTTTCTGGAACTCTCCTGCTTTTTGATGGCAATTAGATCTCAGACACTTAATCATTATTGTGTGATCATGATTACAATTGTTTATTGAAACCTGGACACAACCCATATACCATTACATATGGATGAACAAGCTTATTAAAATACTTCTGTACAATGGAGTACCATTCATCAATTTATCACTCAATAGGAAGGAATTAGCATGCAGAAATAAAGATAAACCTTAAAATATTATTCTAAGTGAGAGAAGTCCACACAAAAGGACATATTTTGTATGATTCCATATTTATCACATTCTAACAATATCAAACATACAGGGACAGAAGTCAGATCAGCAGAAAGCAGAATCTGTGGGTAGGGAAAGTCGATTGATTATAAAGTGTAATGAGGGAGTGTTTTACAATGGTGAAAGTATTTTATATATTGATTGTGGTTGTGGTACAAACTTAAGCATGTTTGTCAAATTCATTGTGTCTTTTGGAGTACTTAAATTATACCTAAAACCCAAAACTTAAAAAAAAAACCACAGATTTTGATTTAGAAAGAACTAGATATTATAGTACAGAAGATACTGATTCTGTAACCATAGACAAATTTTTAACTTTGAAATATTGTTTTACCTATTGTTTCCAATAACGACGGTAGTGCATACAAAGCATTTGTCACAGAACTGCCTCATGAGTGTTGGTTATTATGAAAAGGATGCAGATGATCATTATCCCACGAAGTGAGAGGAATAGGAAGAGGTAATGGGTTAGAGGTAATGGGTACAAATGTAACTCTTTTCTAAGTTGAACAGGAAAAACCTGTGCACCCCACTACTTCCAGAGCCAAGTTTATCTTATCAAATAGATACAATAGAAGATTCTCACAGCTTACGGAAAGTAATTTAAAAAGTTTCATTGCCAACACAGGAAAAACATAAACTATAAATATATGTGTGTGTGTCATGTACAGTTTGCTAATTGGAGTGTGAATGCAGTAGAAAGAGGGTATGAGTAATAGGTGGCTTAAGCCAAATTTAGTTTAAACATATCCTTGTTCTGCCAATATACCTCAAGTTTAAATGGTATCACTGAAGCTGTTTCAGACTTGAATTGCTCCAAAGCATTATCCTAGTGCCAAGCGGGCTGAAATCTGGTGGTAGCTCAGTTCTGAAGCCAGATAGGCAGTATTTTTTATGTTTTATTTATTTACAACATCACTTAAAGCCATGCATAACTTTAAAATGCACTTATAAAGCTAAACTCACAGAGAATTTGTGAAGCAAACATGCTGAGAAGTAAGCAGTTTACAATATGAAATATATACTTTTTATATAGGGAAAGTTGTTGGAAATCACATAGTTAATTGAACAGTCAGCCCCAGTCAGCTAATTGCTACAGAGAACTACTAACATCAGAGGTCTTAACCACTTTTTGTGACTTATGTAAGGTAATTTGTTTCAAATTTGACTCTGTGATTTGATAAGCCTATCTCCCCTAAGAAATGGAGACACCTAAGTAATGGAGAACTAAGTACTTAAGTAATAGAGAACAGATCTTCTTTCTTTCCCAGGATCTAATAACAAAAAAGAAATTCTGGTTATTGATCACTTGTTTATGAAGCAGACCTAGGGTACAAATCAACTCCCAAATCCATGGTTTTATTTGTTTGGTTTTCATTATATCTTGCCACTCTTCTTTAAAGGTGTTTGGGAGAGAGATAGTGCATGGGTAAATGATGGTTATAGTCACTAAAAACAAAAAATCCAAGGATGTGAATGTTTGTTCGTAGACTACACAGGTCTATCATAAATATTTATAGGAATATGTTTACAATGAATTAAAAACTTGAGAGCCCATGGTATGCCATTGTTTTCCATAAATCATAAATAACTGACCTATAATCTAAGCATCGGTTGGCTTGAAATTTCATATTAAGAATAACTTCTCATTGCTGCTGCTGCTGCTAAGTGTCTTTAGTTGTGTCCGACTCTGTGTGACCTCATAGACAGCAGCCCACCAGGCTCCCCCATCCCTGGGACTCTCCAGGCAAGAACACTGGAGTGGGTTGCCATTTCCTTCTCCAATGCATGAAAGTGAAAAATGAAAGGGAAGTTGCTCAGTCGTGTCTGACTCTTAGCGACCCATGGACTGCAGCCCACCAAGCTCCTCCATCCATGGGATTTTCCAGGCAAGAGTACTGGAGGGGGGTGCCATTGCCTTCTCCAAACTTCTCACTGACCATCAACCAAAAGTGAACTCATACTGAGATTCTGAGATTCTGATGCATTTCAATAGATAGACGTTTTTTGAGTTATAAAAATAAGCTATCAATATTTTTGAATTTTAATTATGAAAACAACATGAACACATTATAGAGGAAACAATTACCCATAATTTCATTCTTCTAAGAAAACTGTTGGTGTCTTATAGACTTATCAATATTAGTGTAACTTTTGCAGAGAAGTCTCTTAAAAAATAGGACATACTGAATTTCAAAAGAAAGGGTTGGCAAACTATGACCAAAGTGATGAATTTAGCTGACTGCCTGTTTTTGTACTGCAAAATAAGAATTTTTTTATGATTTTTAATGGCTGAAAATCAAAAGAAGAAATAATATTTCACAGTGTGAAAATAACATGAAATTCAAGTTTAAGTGTCAACAGGTAAAAATTTTGTTGGGAAACAACCATGCTGACTTATTTACGTATTGTCTTGGGCTGCTTTTGAGCTACATGGGGCTGAAACTAGGTTAAGGCAAGTAGGCACTCACTCACTTTGAGCACAGAATTTAAAGAGGTATCAGAAGCTCAATAGGAAAGATAATAACACCCTAATGCAATATATACAGCTCAAAGTCAATGCAATAAAAGTTCACAGTATGCAGAATATCAAAATCATCAACTGCCAAAGTTTTGTGAAGCCACACAATTGCAACTAATACTGTAGGTCCCACAAAATCTAAAATATTATTTGTCTGGATTTTACCAAAGAGTTTGCCAACTCCTGCTCAAGAACATTTCAGCCTTAGTGTTGCGTTCAAATTTCTACCAAGAATTACCTTTTTAGTATAAAAAGAAATTAGTATAAGATTAGTATAAAATTTAGTATAAAATTGCTTCTTTAGTATATAAAAGTTTATCAATAAAATTTTCTTTGAAAATATTCCTTGCCAATTCCTTTTGTCAATCGAAAGAGAAGAAATAAACCAGAAAAAATATATTTGATTAATAATATGACAGACATGAACTCTTCTTATCCTTACTGGTTGTTTTTTTTTTTTTTTTTAATAAACAGAAGGAGGAGGTAGTGAAGGAAGATGAAGAGAAGAAAAGACAGGAGGGAGAGAAGGGGAGGAAGAGGGTGATTTGTATTATGTGACCTGCATGAAAAGCCATGTACAAGATTGGCTCTGTCTAATATCATGCCAAATAAGATACAGGGATAGGGGAACATAGATATAAAAAAGGCATTCCTCCAGACATTGCCAAACGTTTTTAAAAAATTAGTTATCCTACACTGTAACTTCACTCTGAGGAAGTCTAAGATGTCAGGCACCAAGCCTTAGGTATTATCTAAATACTTAACAGGAGAAGAATAGACCCTCCCAAGGATCAGCCTACATTTTTCAGTCATTTTCAAGAGCTACTTGCCTCATAATGGTTGCTAAGACATTAAACGAGATTCTAACTATTAGAGATGAAATGCCATTACACTGAATATCAGGAGGAATTTTTAAAAAGTGATTTTTATAGATTATTTTTGAAATTCGTACTTGTTTTTCTGAACTCTGATTATTTTCACATGTCAGTTTTTATAAGCAATTTGCTTCTTAAAACTCTCAAGAAGTGATAAACAGAAGGTTTTTCATACTTACTCAAAAAAATCTTTAATGCTAATTTATCAGAAGTCATTTACTACTGTTGAGAATCTTGGGGAAAAAAATGCTTTATGGGGACACGCTAAGTATTTCCAGCACCTTAGGAGTTACTCAGCTTTTCAAAGATTTCATCCTGTTAAAAGGATGTGCTGTGCTATACTTAGTCTCTCAGTCATGTCCGAATCCTTGTGCCGCCATGGACTGTAGTCCACCAGGCTCTTCTGTCCATGAGGATTCTCCAAGCAAGAATAATGGAGTGGGTTGTCATGCACTCCTTCAGGAAATCTTTCCAACCAGGGATCAAACCTAGGTCTCCTCCACTGTAGGCAGATTCTTCACCGGCTCAGCAACCACCAGGGAAACCCATGAATACTAGAATGGGTAGCCTATCAGTTCTCCAGGGAATCTTCCCAACCTAGAAATCAAACTGGGGTCTCTTGCATTGCAGGTGGGTTCTTTACCAGCTGAACTTCTACCAATGCAAAGTTGCATTTTACCATATTTTCTAAATGTTGTGATTAGAACACCTGAAATGTTAATTTTGTTACTGATACATAAAGTTTAAAAATTAAACTTCCAGATATTTGGAAATACATACAATTTATGTTGTGTAAAATCATTTTGGGGACAGAAATATAAATCTCTTAAATATACAGGAATCATTATGATTTTTTTGATTCTATCTTTTTAACAAAACATTTGTTCAGACAGGTTAGTAACAATTAGGGAAGGGACATTTTTGAAGAGTGTTATGTAGTCATTAAATTGTTAGATGATAATGAGACTATTTTCCTGCCCTTATGTTTAACACTGGTAATTTGAAATTTATTTGTGCTTTAACTTTTTTTAAATGTCAGTTCTTCAGCAAAGTGAGATTTATAAACACTGTCGGTTACATTTTGATTAATCAAATCAGCTAGCTAACATGGCATCTTATAGAACTTCTACCTTTGAAGTCTGTCACTAGAAGCTCACTCAGCCTTTAAGAAAATGAAATACTGAAATTCCAAGATTGTGAAAATATAGAAATTTGAATAATGTATCAAGTTTGACATAGTAAAATTACTTGAATATATATGTATATGCCATAAGAAAAATGGAGCATCTTTGTTAAGTAGAGTGATTGCTAAGTGTTCAGTGGCTGATTCACTTTTTGTGCTGTGTGTGCGCGCGCACAATAAATTGAGTATGCTGCTGCTGCTGCTGCTGCTGCTAAGTCACGTCAGTCGTGTCCAACTCTGTGTGACCTCAAGACAGCAGCCCACCAGGCTCCCGTTCCTGGGATTCTCCAGGCAAGAACACTGGAGTGGGTTGCCATTTCCTTCTCCAGTGCATGAAAGTGAAAAGTGAAAGTGAAGTTGCTCAGTCGTGTCGGATTCTTTGCAACCCCATGGACTGTAGCCTACCAGGCTCCTCCGTTCATGGGATTTTCCAGGCAAGAGTACTGGTAACACATGCTTTCATTGTGGACCTTGTCAAAGTCTCATTAAGCATTTGAAAGCTTTATAAAAACTAGAGTCTTAAAGTCCTAGTTTTAATAGACTAGGTCTCCCACATTGCAGGTGGATTCTTTACCATCTGAATCACCAGAGAAGCCCAAAAATACTGGAGTGGGTAGCCTATCCCTTCTCCAGGGGATCTTCCCAACCCACAAACTGAACCAGGGTCTCCTGCACTGCAGGCAGATTCTTTACCAGCTGAGCTTCCAGGGAAGCCCTAATAGACTCAGTTCAGTTCAGTTCAGTTCAGTCACTCAGTCGTGTCCGACTCTTTGCGACCCCATGAATCGCAGCACGCCAGGCCTCCCTGTCCATCACCATCTCTCAGAGTTCACTCAAACTCACGTCTAGAGTCTATATTAAAATGTATATATAGAAAGGTAAATAGATATAGAAATTATATAATATCTCTGTAAGTAAATTTAGGTTCATGGCTAAAAAGATCTGAAGTGTTTAGGAAAAAAAAAAACAACTTGGTCTGTGTAAGGGGGAGTAAAACATTCTGTCTTTTATATTTCAATGATAATTTGAATTTGGAATAAAATTTCAAGTGAAATTTCTTAAGGACTATACAAATGTGTTTGGAGGGTCATTACTCTCCTTGGTTGATGATGAAATGTAGGGTTTATTCTGTGGTTATATTAAAGATTTGAATGGCTTTCATGAGTAGGTTCTACTCCATGTAAATCATAGTCTAAAAATGGCCCCATTAGTAATTCTGGAAAAAACAAAGTTTTGCCCAATGAGTAACATTCATTGAGTACTAAAATGAGAAAGCAAGCCTGGTTTGCTGCAGTCCTTGGAGTCACAAAGAGTAGGATATGACTGAGCTACTGAACTGACTGAAAATGAGAAATCTATATGAGACTCTTGAGAATATTAAATAGATTTAATTCTACCTATTCCACTATGAATATTTTCTTAGGTCAGAGATATGACAAGCACCTGGAAATATAAAGAAGAGTTTCTTTTAAAAACTCCAGAAGATCCATTTTGATAAAGCCTCAAAAGTCCCTAAAAACAAAAATTAAAGCAACATTCACCTGGGAGTTAGTTGACGTGGATTTTGTCTCAGCTGTGCTAACAACAGGCTGTGTGACCCTGGACAAGTCACTTAATTTTATTGGCCCTTAATTCTTCATCTTTTAAATGAAAGACAAAACAGAGGGATTTGATAGTCCTAAACCCTGAGTCTAAATCCCAGTAAATCCTACAGAAAGTAATCAAGGAGTATGCCAGAGGCATCTGAGCTCTGTTTGTAATGAAAGAAGTTGGCCATCAAAAGTTGGAATGCAAGAAAGATGGACAGTCCACGTGCCACACACCGGTTTTCTGCCCCAAGGACATCTACTTTCTATCACATAATTCGTCAGCTCAGTTCCCCTGGTTTTCTTGATTCTTATCCACAGGACACTGCAATCACTTGCTAGTTTGTGTGTATTTGCTCAGAGTAATCATTTTACATCCAGCGACTTGTGGTGTGGTCCTAGGAGGTAACAGCCTTTCAGCTGGGGGAAGGAAAAGGATCAGTCTGAGCATTCTTGAGAAAGATTGCAAAACTGCTTTTAGTTCACATAGTGTATTTCTAGTCTGGGATTTCTTTTAATGGAGAAAAAGCAATTTTTAAAAGGAGAAACTTGGATGTTTCCTAAAGCAACATTCAAAGCAATTAAATGGAGCTTTTTAAGCAACATGATCTTTTTCACTCTATCTCCTCTTTAGCCTTAAGTAAAAACCAAAAGACCCTTTGAAAAATGATGATTTTTTTTTTACATTTAATATGTGATCTTTTCATGTTTCTGGTGTTGTATGCTTTTGAGCTGCCTAACAACTATAGCTATGTAGCTAGAAGAAGGGCAGACTTGTCTTATATCCTGTGAAGAGGTGACTACCTGAAGTGTGAGAATGAAAGAAAACATAAGAATTCTGTGAAAGGTTTTACTACAGAGAATGTGGGGCCAAGACCTTCATCTAACCCTGGATACACATTATTCTTAATAATGCATACCCCTATCTTTTTTTTTTTGTTCGACTTTAAGTAGTAAGCTTACAAAAATTGACAATATTTTACAGAAACAGATTTAAAAAAAAAGCATAGTTCTGTTTCCTGTATCTTTCACAGTTCTTTAATTTGAGACATATCACTTTTATCTCATCTTGCTTTAACACCAGATTTGGTTTAATTAAATTTATGTCAAATGAACACATGAAACGAAAGGAAAATCAGAAAGCCTGCAGTTGCCCATTAGTGAGTCAGTGACTGCAGTGAACGGCTTTTGAAGCCTGGCTTACTGCCAGGACAAGCTTGCAATGATGCTCAGAGACACCCATGATGCTTTGAAGGGAAGGACTTAGCTGACCTGAGCCTGCTCAATGGAATCAGTCAAAATCCTCATGGGCTAGATGTAAAATCTATAATAAGTCTTCTGTCTTCAACCATTTACCTGTCAAAGGAAAAGAATAGGGGGTGTAAAGCATAATCTGTATAGAAGATTGTACTAGACCCATGTATTATTATTGTTGCTGTTATTGTTATTGATTATGGGGATGACTTTGTTTGTCTGTTGTGAAAGCAACATGCCAAGTCTTTTGAAAGGTAGTACCACACCATCAATCCTTGGAGCTACTCTATCAAAATAATCTTTTACTTAAGTCTCCTAATTGAAATATCTGTCAGCTAGTCATATAATAAATGCTGTTAGAGAATATAAAAAGCATAACCTTTGGGAGCTAATATTTAGAGCTTTAAAAATGTGTCAGTGCTAAAACACCTAAGTTTAAAAATAAACGAATCCCCAGACATTTTGACACTCCTACTAAAATGCAAAATAAAATATCACATCTCATATTGTTTCTGATACCACATGATCTTTGTGCATTTTTTTTTTGTTCGACTTTAAGTAGTAAGCTTACAAAAATTGACAATATTTTACAGAAACAGATTTTAAAAAAAAGCATAGTTCTGTTTCCTGTATCTTTCACAGTTCTTTAATTTGAGACATATCACTTTTATCTCATCTTGCTTTAACACCAGATTTGGTTTAATTAAATTTATGTCAAATGAACACATGAAACGAAAGGAAAATCAGAAAGCCTGCAGTTGCCCATTAGTGAGTCAGTGACTGCAGTGAACGGCTTTTGAAGCCTGGCTTACTGCCAGGACAAGCTTGCAATGATGCTCAGAGACACCCATGATGCTTTGAAGGGAAGGACTTAGCTGACCTGAGCCTGCTCAATGGAATCAGTCAAAATCCTCATGGGCTAGATGTAAAATCTATAATAAGTCTTCTGTCTTCAACCATTTACCTGTCAAAGGAAAAGAATAGGGGGTGTAAAGCATAATCTGTATAGAAGATTGTACTAGACCCATGTATTATTATTGTTGCTGTTATTGTTATTGATTATGGGGATGACTTTGTTTGTCTGTTGTGAAAGCAACATGCCAAGTCTTTTGAAAGGTAGTACCACACCATCAATCCTTGGAGCTACTCTATCAAAATAATCTTTTACTTAAGTCTCCTAATTGAAATATCTGTCAGCTAGTCATATAATAAATGCTGTTAGAGAATATAAAAAGCATAACCTTTGGGAGCTAATATTTAGAGCTTCAAAAATGTGTCAGTGCTAAAACACCTAAGTTTAAAAATAAACGAATCCCCAGACATTTTGACACTCCTACTAAAATGCAAAATAAAATATCACATCTCATATTGTTTCTGATACCACATGATCTTTGTGCCTTTATATGTAAATACATTTAATGCATCCAGCCTTGGCACTTCCATGTAAAAATGTATTGAATAACTCTACCAATCAAAAATACTGGTTTTATTCTGCTTTTGTATTCATACATTTTTTGAGGGATACACACACACGCACACACATAGTATGCTTATTCATTTTGCTATTGGAAATTGGTCCAGAGGTTCATTTGCATTTTATATTTTCAGATTTTAAACATTAACATCTTACACAAGCTTGCAAAAATGAAATAAATAAATATTATATAGCAGCAGGGTGCACTGAACGTTAGTAAAGCAGGATATATGGTAGCAAACTTGGTAAACACCTAGACATGCTGAGGGAACAAGGAAGGCAAGAGAGGGCTTTCAGGGTCTATTTTTTATCCTGTTTGAAGAGATTTCAAACAAAGAAAGGTCTAAATGATCCCAAAGTCAAGTCAATATTGTCTGAGGTGCTTCAACAATCCAGCAATACCAAGAATTATCAGTGTACTTGTTCAGTTTCTTATTTCCTCAGTTTTCTTGATCTCCCACAGTTGCGTTGTCTCATATTTTCCTGTTATACATGACTTTTTTTTCAATTTTATTTATAACTGAAAATAGAAGTAAAGCATATAAAAGCAAACACACAAACAAAACAAAACAAGGATTACCTTTTTACCATTCACAAATCTACTGTGTCTATTTATCTTCTAAAATGTGCGTCTGCATTGAAACACCACGCTAAAAATCGCCTTTGGTAGAAAACAGTTTTGAGAAAAGAAATGGTTTCTACCTCAAGCTGAATATGAGACATCACGTCTTGGCCAACAACAAAGTTCTTAATTTTGTAGAATTTGTGAAATATGTTCAGCTGGATTCTGCCACTTGCCTCTCGTCGGGTATTAGTGGTCTTTTCATTTTCATGAGATCAGATAAGATATGAAAATACTCAGTGTTTCCAAATTCCATAGGATATAGTACAATCCTAGTAATATAAGAAAAAAGATGGGTTTAATTTGCATTCATACTTCCTTTGATGAGGTTAAAAATGTAAGTTTATATTCAAATACTTCACTTTTTAAAAATCACACCTTTGTTCTCAGTATACACTTAACATTTAAAATATTTATAATACCAACATATATTTATCCAAATAACTTCAATTAGCATTAGAAAGGAAGGATTTCATGTTTATAATACAATCTCCAGCTATTCATATGAGTTCAAAATTCTTACTGTTATACATTTTTTATTTATGAGAAATTGTCAGTTTCTTCAATTATTTGTTCAGTAAAGAATAAACTAAATTACCTGTTACAAATTGCACATGATCACAGTAATTGAGAATAATTGTAAAATGCTCTAACAGCTCTTTAATAATGAAACTTTTGGGAAATTGAATATACTTGTGAACATGGCAAACAGTGATACTATTTGCTTGTTTTTAATGGTGTTAGGATATTCTTAGATGTCTACATTGTTTTATTCCTGGAGACTTTTTCAAAGTGTAGCAGGAGAAATATTAGCAAGCATTCAAAACTATCTTAGAGACTACTCAGAAATGTTTATCCCCTCTTACAAAATATTTTCCCAATAAGCCCTTTTAAACCAGAATACATAATGCCCACAGTATTCAGCAAATTTCTGTGGGTTTTTTTTTTCTATTTTTGAATTAGTCTAGTAATTGTGCAGTGCAACTCTTCCCCCTGGCACTACTGACCTATCCTCTTTACTCCACATTTTAAAATCAAATTGCCAGAAGTGTCTGAAAGACTGTACTTCAGAAAAAAAAAAAAAAAAGAAACACACTTCAAGGCCAAGCTTTGCTAACACACGGAGCATTAGGAGATGAATCAGGGGCGTAACAGGATGCTGAGAGCACCTTTCCTGCTGGAATCAAAGGCGTGCCAGGAGGAGTCAACATTTTGCCTGCAGTTGCTCTCTCTGGCTCTCCCGTTGCCTATAATGAAATAGCTAAAAGGACATTTGGGACAATCCTGGGCCAAGCACAGCTGTTTCTTAGATCCACCTAAAGAATCATTGCCAAAAGAAAAAAGTGATTCTGAAAAGTATCTTAATCCAATTCTCTGTATTTGGCCATACGGTAGAAAATGTGTGGTAAGGCATGGTTCACCTCACTGGGAAGAGAACTGAAGGTTCAATCAGTTGGTCCTGAATAGTCTACAACAAATAGTCACCTGTTTCAACTCTGCCTGCGTTTTGATCCAGTCAATGCTAGTGTGAGTTTCATAAGGATGCATATTCGCAAGTTGTGTTGTTTTCTGATTCCTCAGTTACTCAAAGTGCAAGTTTTAGGATGAAATGCTAGGAGAGTAAAAGAGAAATAAGCCCTTAAAGAATTATCCAAGAAGAAATTTATCAACATGCCACTACCGAGTCAGTAAGACTCTCTGACAGGAAGGTATACTGTCAGATGCTGGCCTTGCTCAAAGTAAAAATTAATATAGAAGCCTCGATATTCCGATTATGTCAATGTCTAGCAAAGTGTTTTCATATCACTTCCAAAGGAAAGAAAACTGCTCACAAGTACTATTTTTTCATTTATACTCATACAATGAAACAAATGAACCAGTAAATGAATGTAAAGCATTTGGAATATGGGGGAAACCAAACTTTACACACCAATCTTTTGTCACATAACTAATTGCATCCTTTTAAATTTTTAATTTTAGACAGATGCTAAATTGCAGATTCCAGTCACCTTTTCAATAAAGGATTCTTTTTAAGAACTAAAAGCATATATTCTATCTTAATGTTATCCTCAAAAAAACAAATAAATGAACAAATATGTATTTTCTTTCTTAGGAGTCATTGAAAACAGATAGTTTAAGGGTTAAGAACATGTATTTTAATTATAATGCTAGAAATGTGACCATCCTTCATATAAAATACAGAATATTTAGATAGAACAAGGTAAATTATTTATACCATTCAAACTAAAACAAAAAGCATTGTTTTACTCAAGTTGAAAGGAATATATTTTTATATAATTACAACTTCCACAGGAGTGCCCACATCAGTTCTAGTTTTTAAAAATATATATATATATCTTGTTTTATGTTGTCAACACTGGTACATAATATGCTTGTAGTCATATTTTAGAAATCACACAGAGTTCTGTCTTTGAATTCTGTCCTTACAAATTCCCCAGTTCTAACGATATCATCACAGCATATTAAAATGTTCACAGTAAAGGGACACACAAGTTTGAAGGTTCCAGTCAAACTGATTATACCAGGTGATAACACTAGAGTTGTCCCAACATAAAAGCTAACAAGTCAAAAGGGGGATAATGTGCAGTTTCTCTAGCAAATGATAAAGATTCAGAGCAGCAGGGCAGCTGCAGTCCCGTGATCAGAGCCATTATGGGAAGAAAGGATTCTGATTAAGACCGTTAACCTTGCACAGAAGCAAATCCAAAAGAGACAATATGGGAGGATGTGCCCAACGTACATCTAAAATATTAATTAATATACATCCAAAAAGATGAGCGCTTACGTTTCAGTTACAAAGACAGGGTGAATTCACGGACTGAGTTAAACATTCACCCTTGGAAAGTGACAAGTGCAAAAAGGAAGGCAGTGATGAAGTCACTTACAGTTTGCAATTCAGCTGTCATGTGGAAGTCTGCAGTAGGTATAAGCAAAATATACTGTGAAGAGTACGTGGCTCAATATTGTACAGCAAAATCAAACTTTGCAACTGCTTATGCATAATTAACTATCTGGGACTAGCCTGCTCTGGTGCACCACTTCATACAGTAATAAAAAATTAAACTAAAAATACAGACTCCTAGGTAACTGTGGTCACAAGAAAACTCTATCTTCCTTTGCAGGCTTATTATTTCCCGAAGCTGTGGCTGACAGCTTCTGTGAACACACATTTTTGCATATATTTTGTTTATGTGCAAGCCTTGGCATTTCAGCCGGCTCCTGCTGAGGCCCCTTCCTACCATATGCTTCTGTTTTTCTTCATTAGGTGATGTGATCCCTTTTGACTGTTGCATGCACGTGAAAGGACAGTGGGCTTGGGGGGGAGAAGAAAACCTGCTTTAAGAGAGTACACGTCAGTTGGCCTTCAGCTGTTTGGAGCTGATCACATCTGACAAGTGTTGTAGCTACTCGTCGTAATGGATGTCTCTGCTTTAGCAGAGAAGAGGTGAAAAGGATGTAATTCCCAGTGAAAGAAAGCAACATGAACTATTATTTAATTACTGCCTAATATAAAACTCCCTAGGAGTCTCTGTTGATTTATAGTTCTAGCTTCCTCCTTTCTTTATTAATGAACAATCTAGTCTTATAATGCAGTGCGTTAAGTATCACCTGTTATTGATAGGGACTTTCCCAAATGAACATGGCAAATAATCCATTTTAATACTCTAATCATGTATACTTCTAAGGGCTTTATTTTCTTAAATACAGAAACTGCTCTTTCACCATGTTTCAAACAAAAACAACAATACAACAATGACTTGCACTAGTGTTACCCAGCTTTATTTCTTGCACTAGTTTAGGATTTGGTGTGCACATTTTGATTACTGTGTATACTGACCTTTTCAACTCTCTGGATTCTCAGAATCAATTAAAATCCTCTTCTCTCCCCTCCCCACTTCAATTCTCACACCAATGGGATGCTAAGTTAAGAAGACATAGTTTTTTTGTGTTTTTTTTTTTTTTCCTAACTACATGTAATTTCTGGAAAAGCTGGAGCTGGTGTTTGTCAGTAGTCCACCTCTACATAGAATTTGTTGTCTTCCCAGGGAATGTCAACTTCAAAATCTGAAAGAAAGTAACAATGCAAATCTGTTGTTCCTTGTTAAGTTGTAGGAAGCTTTTTCAATTAAATTAATTCTATTCATTTATTTTATTGGAAAAGTAGTACCAGCAAAGAAAAATAGCCATACAATGTTTTGGATTAAATTCTATTCACATAGTAAATAAACTTTAATAAAGTTACATGATTGTTGAAAAACTGTTGAGCTGATTCAAGTAGTAGCAGCCTCTGTTTATACAGTAAATAGATAATAATAAGATTATAAATTATTTCCCATTAATATATGGTTTTTAAGAATTTTATTAGTGAAATTCCTTATATTTTCTGGGGGTTTTTTGCTATGCCTTATATTTTCCTTATCCAGTTTTGCCAAAGTGCCATTCTTGTCCTATCTATGACATATAGTAGCTTCTATCGTTCAACCAAATTCTTTAGCGAGTATTTTACAAAAGACCAGGTATTATCTTTGAGAAAACATTATGTTTGTGCCTAAACCTCTTTTGCAGAAGAAATTTTTATTATATACGCCATAGGTGTAGTTCAATGACTTTTAGCTTATATTAACATTATGCACATTTTTTGTTTGCTTGCTGTATTTATATGCAGCCTGGTAAAACTTTGAAAATTGTGATTTTCTTCTAAAGGTGGCCAATTTGCTGATTTGAATGTTGTCAGCAAAAATGTATGTACAGAGAGAGTTAAATTTCTAGTCATGGGTGTAGTTGCTATTACCTATTTGCTTTGGAATATTTTATTACTTTGGAGCAGAGTGTGAGTGTATGATTTTGTACATGACCTATTTATTTTCAATTTACTTGTATTGTTATAAAACAGATATTGATAATTTTGGAAGAGAGGCTGTTTATGTGGTGACTTTCAAAAGGAAATTGTAGCTATGTCAAATTGAACAATTTGAGCTCTTAACACCAATTAAACTTTTTGACTATTCATATAAGATTTTATGGCTTAAAATGAAATGCTATAAAATTGAGAGTAGAATCCATCAAATATTATAAAAGTAAAATTTTATTTTTAACTGTGCAATAAAATGAAAGAATGTTTTCTCTCTTTATAATTAATATTGCTATCTGTAAATTTATTCAACTAGCCACACACAAATGTGTTTTTTTTGCCCTGTGTGTTTTCTTAAGAAAAGATGAAAAAAATTAAAAATTTATTTCCAGTGTTTTTAATGTAAATTCAATTAAGTTTCATATACTTCCCAATCATAACACAGTAAGACTCTTCCTCTTTTCTTTACAAGTATTTGTGAGAGGGAAAATAAAAACATGACTATGTCTTCATATCTCATGAAATCTTCATTCAGAGTGAGGAGCTAGGGGATTTCATGCAATAGTGCAGCAGAGAGCAAAAACTGCTGATTAAATTCAAAGTGTAAGCTCCATCAATAATTGAGCTATAACAAAACATTTTTCCAAGATAACTTTCTTATGTTAATTAATCTGGTTGGTGAGCATGAGATAAAATATTTAAAGATACTGCATTTGCTATATAACTGATCATCTTCCACTTTGAGGATTTTTATTTTTTCATGATTTAGGAGATTTTGCACATTTAAGAGAAAAGTGAATAGTGAAAAATTTCTGTGAGGACAAATATATAGCTGCCTAAATTTTACAACTTTGCTAGTACAAAAGCAACTTCAGTGCTGAGCTCTGAAGTAAGAACTTTCCCTTAGATGACTGGAAATGTTAATATCCTTTTTGGCTTTTTTACTGAAAGAAAAAAAAATCACACACACACATACACACACGTGTGCACACACATTCCAAAACAGTTAATGCAACTACATTTTAACAGGCTACTCCTGGCCTGGAGGGCAAAACCCTTATTTTTAATAAGGCAATTCTAAGAAGGAACTGATTATAAGAAGGGAATCAAAATCTCTTCTGAGTTAAAATATTTTAAAATGGTTTCTTCTCTCATTCTCATAAACAATAATAAAATAACTGACACATAAAATGTTAGGAAAGCAGATCAATTAAACTATATTTTGAGTCTAGGGAGAAAATTTCATCAACAGAGCTCAGAATAAATTTTGTAGTCATATTTATTCAACTTAGTAAAACACTTGACATCATTTCAGTTTCATCTAAGCAAACTTAAACTTCTTCTGACTGTTGTATAAATGATGCAGAGATTCACCTGAGTTCAAACATATAATACTTATCTAATTTTCAAAGAAACTTTACGACACTCAGAAAGATATTTCTATCATATCTGCAGAGATATGTAACCGAAAAGAATCTTTTACTCCATAAAATTAAAAGAACATTAAAAACAATTGTTTTTTCTGTAGATGTGCTGAATGGGTTTTCAGTAGCAGCTAAAATAAAATCATAGGTCTCCAAATTTCTATTTAAATTTGATCTCATAATCAGAGGAAATACTGCTGCCCAGAAATTCTAGTTTTCTCCAGTTATGCAACATTCATTGAATGTCCATGGGTGTAGAGGTAGTGGTCATCTTGAGAGGGAGACCCTGCCCCAACATATAAGTACTTTGCAAATCAACAATCCTAGCTTTCAAAGAATAGCATTCACTGTGCTTGGCTTTAGGAACTATATACACTGAAGACTCAATCCCAAATCCAGAGGAAAACCGTTGGGGTTTACAAACTACTTTTCTTAATCATGGAAAGTACAGGGGGTGGTATTCTTGCTTCATTTGTGGGTCCACTCCAACTCCAAACAGATCTTAAACCATTACAACGCTGGCAGTTGGTCGATAGTGTGGAAAAACCTCATTTACTGACTGGCCAGACAGTTTTAAAACCTTCAGATTTTTCTAAGTCTAGGTTATTAACTGTCTGACTGTAATCACATCTTCACCATAGGGAGCTTCAAAAGCTTTTCATTTGCATTGAATCAGTTGCCTCCTTCCCTGTCTTTTTTTCCCCCTGGAAATAAGCTTAAATAATTCAACAAACTACACACATGGCTAGTGATTATTGAACCATCTGAAACACTCGAGGCAAATGGCCCATTATGTGGTGGGAATTAAAACTTTCCTCCCAGTCATTGGGAGGGTATGTATTCATATAGAGCAAATATTTGTGTCTGCAGCATGTCTATACTCCCCATTCTCCTAAAATACTGTGAAAACACCTACAAGTATGCCATAACTTTTCTTCACCAGTGCTGGTTTTTAAGTCATTAGGTCAGATAAAGAGCCTTTTGGTGTGCATATATATTCAACATTTCCTTTGTCCAAATGTAGAGACTAAGTTGCTCTAAAAGAAAATACGATATGAATTTTAAGTCACTCTCACATGAATAAGACTGAACAAATGACATTATATTCATCCTAAAATTTCACAATACTTAGATCACAGTATGTTTAAGTATTTTTGGCTACTGACTTGATTTAGCCTTAATTATAAGCACTTATATTTTGTTAGGTCTGTATATAAAAGTATTTATGGATATTTTGCATTTACAGACACACAAACTATTGAATTACCCCATATGTGAATAAATATTTTATAATTCATATTGCCATATGTTTCTGTATTAACATATGTTATTAATTAATGTTTGATTAATTAAGGTAAAAATCCTGGGCATTTTCAGCCTAAGGTAGAACTAGGGTTCTACCTACTTTATGCTAGATTTTAACAAACTTTTAAAATGTCAAAAGACATAAATAATTTTTATTGATATAGTGCTTTTATTTCTCTAGGCAGATAGCAATAAAAATCAATAAAAGGCAAAAAATAACATATTTTTCAGAACAGCAGTAAATCTTAAATGCAAAATTTCAGAGAACATTGAGTAATTGTCATTGACTGCAGAATGGAAATTTTGTTGGGCATAGAGTTTTGTGTTTTGTCCTTTTTTTTCTTTAAACATTCACTTTGTACTCTTAAAGAATGAGTCATACTTCATTACATAAGACTAACACAAAAATTTTTTTATTAAAGTGCTAGCCATCAGATATTGTACATGTGCTGACATTCACCAATGTTAATGTTAATTCACCAATATGCCTAAGTTAACAATTTCATAGAAATATCTTTTGTGACTCTACATTACATGCATAGATACATATATAATAATTTCCATTTTGTGATTTATTTTAGTATTTATAAAGCATTGCACCTGCATTCCAATAGTGTATAGCCTTTGTCAAACTTTTAATATTTTTTGTAAGTTATAACTTATATAAAAATATATGGATGCAACAAAAAAATTCACATGTGTGTAAAAAGTGAGGTGACACCACTTGTCCTAATTCTTGTGTCTTTGATCCTCTGAATGTCTTTTCCCTAATTCTCTATCACAGAATGGAAACTTCTTCACATCTAGCTCTTAATAAATGTTTGTTGTTGACTCTAAATTTAGAATGAATTAAGATAAATTACAAATATTAATATAAACAACTGTTAATAAAACTCAAGTGATTTAAAATTATAAAAGTGAAAAAACCAAGGATAACAGTATTGAATATAATGGTACCCATCCACCAGGAACATCTAGGAAACAGTATACAGTCTTGAAAATCATGTTTTAGTAGAGTTAAATGATTTTTGTTTTGTTTATCCTGGGAGTGAGGCTAAGATGAAAATAATACACAAAATAAATTTAGAAGAAAAAGTTAAGAGAAGAAGAATGGTTAGCCTGGAAAAGAAGAGGTAGGAGGGTAACATTTTAAAACAGCTATTAAATTCCATCTTCCACAAAGGGGAGGGACAAAGAGAAATGGCTGTTCTCAAATATTTTAGTGACCCTTTTGGAAGATGGATTTAATTTGTTATGTTACCCAAGGGGTAGTGGTATATTGGTAAATTGATTCTCTGAAGGAAAAATAGCCCTGGTTGCTAGTGTTTGCTGATTTTTGTGGCACAAGTAGCCCCTCCATGGCTGATTTCAGTCATCAGTATGAAGTCACTGAATGCAGAGCCCAGAAGAAATGCACACAGTTGGCTTTCCAAAGCACACGAAGACCAGCTCCAAAATATCACTACACAGGGCAGAAAGGAGGCAGGTGGCTTGAAGCTATAGAGAGCAAATACAGTTTACTGTAAGAAACACAGAATTTGAACTGGACTTTAAGAGATTGTCTATTCATTTCTGAGAAAGTGTTTAATGGAGGCTATATTGGGGCTTCCCAGGGAGCACTGGTGGTAAAGAACTCATCTGCCAATGCAAGAGAATTAAGAGATGCAGGTTCATTCCCCAGATCAGGAAAATCCCCTCGAGAAGGTCATGGCAACCCATTCCTGTGTTCTTGCCTGGAGAATCCCATGGGCAGAGGAAGTGGCTGGGCTACAGTCTTTGGGTTTCAGAAGAGTTGGGCATGAATGAAGCGACTTAGCACACACATATGGAAACTATACACGCACTTGACTAAGTACACTAAGTTACTAAAAAGTATAAAGAAGAATTTTTTTGATCCCACCCAGCTATTTATGATCTGTGGTGTCCGCAGATATGTTAAATGTATTATTAAGCACTTCTGCCATTCTTTTTGAGATAAAGTTTCAGATATTATAATTTCATGAGAGCCAGACATAAGGCATTGTTGACTTCAGACCTTGCATAAAAGTCTACAAAATACTAATTTGATAACAGGCTTCTCAAGCATAGATATATTCAAACTTGCCAAAACATAGGAATTTTACATATGTCTTTGTATATATACTCCTGACTTTAGATTGACTCAACTTTAGGATATCGGGATTATGTTTATTTCCTTTTGTACAAGTGTCTTTTTGATACGGAAGGTGGTCTTTTTGGAAAACCAAGGAGATAATTGGAGGTGACATCTTATTTTTGCTTACCTATGACTTCCTGAGAGAAGGCTTCTCAGGAAAACTCCCCAAACATCCCTGAGATGTTGTGAGCATGCCTAAACACATCACCGATCTATAGAAGAATTCGCTTTTGTAGGTGACTGAAGAAAAATACCTTAAGATAAGTTTCCTCTCAGAAATCCAGTTCTATGAGATGAAAAATAAACCGCATGATAATACTCATTTCTTTCCAAGTTGAAATAATAAAAGTGAAAGTAGGGCTTGGCTGACTTTGTTGATTGACTATCCAGCATCTAGTATTTACACTGGCAGAACTGTACTTTTATAGGGGAAGCCTTGTACATTAGCTGTACTTTTACTGGGATCTGGACTCCTGTACAGCCTTCACATGAAAATGTTGTTAGTAGCAACCCCTTTATTGATGAGTATTTGAAGAGTGGATATGTAATATAATCCAAGAAGAAGCTGCTTTTGATATTCAGGGAAAGGAATGAAAAGACATTCTTTTTTCAGGTGTTAAGATTAGTAAGTATGAGATTTCTTGAGCTGATCCAGTCTTACTGTCTCACTAAGACTTTACAGACAAACAAAAGGTGAGAAAATCCATTGCCAGTAGACCAACATTATAAGAATTATCATAAAATGTTCTATTGGCACTATAAGATAGCAGCTGAAAATTCTGATCTAAACAAGAAATAAAGATATCAGAATTTCTGAAGCCAAAGTAAATGTGTGACTTTTATGGTTTTTAATTTATGTAACAATAATTAGCTATCTCAATGACACCCCGCTCCAGTACTCTTGCCTGGCAAATCCCATGGATGGAGGAGCCTAGTAGGCTGCAGTCCATGGGGTCTCTAAGAGTTGGACAAGACTGAGTAACTTCACTTTCACTTTTCACTTTCATACACTGGAGAAGGAAATGGCAACCCACTCCAGTGTTCTTGCCTGGAGAATCCCAGGGACGGGGAGCCTGGTGGGGATGCACAAAGTTGGACACGACTGAAGCGACTTGGCAGCAGCAGCAGCAGGGCTTCCCTAGTAGCTCAGATGGTAAAGAATCTGCCTGCAGTGTGAGAGACCCGGGTTCAATCCGTGGGTTGGGAAGATCCCCTGGAGGCTGGCATGGCAACCCATTCCAGTGTTCTTTCCTGGAGAATCCCCATGGACAGAGGAGCCTGTTGGGCTACAGTCCATAGTGTTGCAAAGAGTCAGACAGGACTCAGTGACTAAGCACATAGCACAGGGAAAAGCAGGAATATGAATATATTGTTTGCTTTATAACATATACAGAAAAAAAGCTGACAATATAGCAAAGAATGGGAGAAAAGCAACTGTAGTACACTATTATAAGGTTGTTATATTACATGTGAAATGATACCGTGTTATTTGAAGATGACTATGATGAATTAAAGATACATATTGTAAACCTTTATGTGGCCACTAAAAAATTTTAAAAGAGGTGTAACCAATAAGCCAATCATGGAGCCATTTTAAAATGCTCAAGTAAACCAACAATAAAGGATAAAGAAAGAAAGGGGAACTATATATATATGTACCTATATCAGACACACAGAAAACAACTAAAAAAATCGTAGCTTTAAATTCACCCATCTTAATAATTGCATTAAATGTACATGATCTAAATCCCTCAATTAAAAGACAATGATTAATAGATTTGATAAAACAGCAAGGCTCACCTATGTATGCCTTTAATAAATATACTTTAAATATAAACACACAGATAAAAAGTGAAAGTGTTAGTTGCTCAGTCCTGTCCAACTCTGCAACTCCATAGACTGTAGCCCAACAATCTCCTCTGTCCATGTAATTCTCCAGGCAAGAATACTGGAGTGGGTAGCCATAACTTTCTACAGGGGATCTTCACAACCCAGGGGTCAAACCCAGGCCTCCTGCTTTTCAGGCAGATTCTTTACCATCTGAGCCACCAGGGAAAGTTAAAAATAAAAGGATAGAAAGAAGACATACTGTAGTAGATACATTATATTATAGAAAGTTGACATCAAAACAAATAATAAGTAGCAGGATAAGGAGAAACATAATTAATTCATCAAGAAAGCAATCCTTAATTTGTTTAATAATAGACTCTTGATTTTGAATTCAACATGTTTGGGAAATAATTCTTTACTTCAGAAATACTGTTTATTGCCCTCAAAATAATGGTATCTTTCAATATATCCA
>SJYC01075846.1:0-28381 GCA_006408675.1 Madoqua kirkii | reverse complement strand
TTAGAGGGTAGGTATTAAGTATGCTTCAAAAATGTAAATGATGACTAAACATGCATAAATACATTTATTCTTTTGGGAAAAATGTCATGTTTATTTTTAAAATCAAATGTAGATGTTATATGAGAAACTATTATACATTTAGTTGGTCAGTTAATATATAGTGATTGAGTATGTGTTAGATATTATTCCAAATATAGGAGGTATGCAAGGGTTTAAAACCTCTCACTGACCCTGCCCTAAGAAGCTTAGTAGAGAAGACAGAAATATTCACTTCACAACACAGAGAAGATTCAGCTTTGAAAACTGCTATGAAAAAGGTATATAGTGCAAGAAGTGTCTACAAAAGGAGAGTCAACCTGAGGAAGTGATACTTTATCTGAGATCTGAAGAATGAGTTAGAATAGCTAGATGAAAAGGGAAGGAAGAAAAGGTTCAGGCAGAGATATCAGGGTGTGTGAAAAGGAACATGGTAAATAAAGAGATAGAGAAAATCATTTTGATTGAAATTCAAAGTGAAGATAATAGGGGGAAAATACAGCCAGAGAGGCGG
The DNA here is from genome assembly GCA_006408675.1 of Madoqua kirkii. Lineage (NCBI taxonomy): Eukaryota > Metazoa > Chordata > Mammalia > Artiodactyla > Bovidae > Madoqua > Madoqua kirkii. The sequence goes on along the minus strand of SJYC01075846.1, from coordinate 27,831 downwards.
ATAGAGCCAGACCACACTAGTTATCATAGTCCTTGTAAAAATTCATTTACTTAATTCATATTAACAACAATGGGAAGTGAAAATAGAGTTTAATTTAGGAAGCAAAATGATCAAAGTTGTGTTTGAGAGGATTCCTCCAGCATTAAAGAGTGGAGATGGAGATGGGTCAGAATTAATTTTGGTACTACCTGGCAGTTGTGGTTTGCAGAATTCTGTAAGACCCCCAAGGCCCTCACTCATTTATGCATATATATTATATAATACTTTCTCTCTGAATATTAGTAAGATTCATGAATATGATGGAACTTAACTCCCTTGATTGTGTTATGTTATATGACGAAAGTGAAAAGATTCTGCAGTTGTAATTAATTAGTAAGACTACAGTCAACAAAAGAGAGATCATCCTGGCCCTGATCTAATCATGTGGGTCTCCTTAAAATGTCCTTTAAAAAAGGGCTCAGTCTTTTCCTGAAAGAGAAGATTCAAAAGCAGAAAAGACTATCCTAATCACTGGAAGAAGCAAACATCTATATTGTGAACATGCAGCAAGGACATGAGAACACACAACAGCCAACATCTAATGAGATAAAGGAGTCCTTATTCTTAACATCACTGGGAACTGAATTCTGCACCCTGAGCTCCCAATGAGAACACAGCTTGACCAATACCATGATTTGGACCTTGTGAGACATTGAGCAGAAGGCCCTGTTTTATGCTGCTAATTTTGTGGTAATTTGTTAAACATTCCACACTAGTGGAAAACTAATACATCGATTTTTCAGGAGACTAGCTGAAAGATAAAGGTACATTGGCCTCTTGCTCTATTTCACATTTCTTGAGGACTGGACACACAGCAATATTGTAAATCAAAGAAGTGCAGGGGACGAAGAGGAAAAGACAGTTCTCAAGAGAGGGAAAGGTGAGAAGACACTGGATACCAAGCATATAAAGTAATTTAATGTTAGCTGCATTATTGTTAAAAAAAAAATTCCTTCTGAAAATATGCCACATTTTGTTAGTATGTTTTAGCAAATTTCACTTTGAAAATTTTAAAATAAAAACTAAATGTGTGCTTACTATCAGGCAAGATGTATATCAATAATATATTTCTGGGAGGGGGGTTGGGGATGGGGGACACATGAACACCCATGGCTGATTCATGTCAATATATGGCAAAAACCACCACAATATTGTAAAGTAATTACCTTCCAATTAAAATAAATTAACTTAAAAAATAATAATACATTTCCCTTTCTTCCAAATCTCTTGCAAAAACTTTTCTTGTGTCATAAACAATTAATCACGTGTATTCTAACACATAACAATTACATGGTAACCTTATGTTCAGTTCAGTCACTCAGTTGTGTCCAACTCTTTGTGACCCCACGTATTGCAGCACACCAGGCCTCCCTGTCCATCACCAACTCCTGGAGTTCACTCAGATTCAAGTCCATCAAGTCAGTGATGCCATCCAGCCATCCAGCCATGCAGCCATCTCATCTTGTCCCCTTCTCCTCCTGCCCCCAATCCCTCCCAGCATCAAGAGTCTTTTCCAATGAGTCAACTCTTCGAATGAGGTGGCCAAAGTATTGGAGTTTCAGCTTCAGCATCATTCCTTCCAATATACACCAAGGACTTCTCCCTTAAAATGGACTGTTCGGATTTCCTTGCAGTCCAGGGGACTCTCAAGAGTCTTCCCCGACATCATAGTTCAAAAACATCAATTCTTCGGAGCTCAGCTTTCTTCATAGTTCAACTCTCACATCCATACATGACTACTGGAAAAACCAGAGCCTTGACTAGACTGACCTTTGCTGACAAAGTAATGTCTCTGCTTTTCAATATGCTATCTAGGTTGATCATAACTTTCCTTCCAAGGAGTAAACATCTTTTAATTTCACGGCTGCATTCACCATCTGCAGTGATTTTGGAGCCCCCCAAAATAAAGTCTGACACTGTTTCCCCATCTATTTCCCATGAAATGATGGGATCAGATGCCATAATCTTAGTTTCCTGAATGTTGAGCTTTAAGCCAACTTCTTCACTCTCTTCTAGGTTATGGTTTGTGATTGTCTCATTTTTTTCCTTGAGACATCAACAAAGTTTCATAGTGAGAAGTTATGTTGATTTGTTTCATTCAGAACAAACTTGCTATAATAACATCCTGCTGCTAAGTCGCTTCAGTCATGTCCGACTCTGTGCGACCCCATAGACGGCAGCCCACCAGGCTCCCCTGTCCCTGGGATTCTCCAGGCAAGAACACTGGAGTGTGTTGCCATTTCCTTCTCCAATACATGAAAGTGAAAAGTGAAAGTGAAGTCACTCAGTCGTGTCCGACTCTCCGAGATCCCATGGACTGCAGCCTACTGGGCTCCTCCATCGATAGGATTTTCCAGGCAAGAGTACTGGAGTGGGGTGCCATTGCCCAATATCCTAATGACCTAGAAAAATCTAAACTCACAAAATCATCTGAAAAACAGGTCACAGGACTACTGGTCAACTGGAGCCTAATAAGGTGAAAAATATGAAGTCTAGAAATACTGATCAGGGTGAACATTCTGGAGTTCCTTCAAATTTTTAATTTCTCTAAATCTACTTTTCATAATTAATAATTATTCAGGAGTTATAAAATATATATTAGAAAATTAGCTTTAGTGAACACTTTATTTTGAGGTTGACAGAAACAAATAACTAGGCAAACAACATCATGTTGAAAAGTTCTCCATATCTACAGATTGTATAAAGACATTTGAGACTGAGTAAATTATAACTGGCAATTGACCATTTAGATAACTAGCTAAAATGGTATTAATTTTTCCCTTATTTAGTTCTTGGTTTTGAGTTGATTTGATACCAGGTTTATCCAGAATTAAATTTGTGTGCTCACTTAAATAGATTTTTTTTAAAACTAACATTGAATCCTATGCTTTTCTCAATTAAGTTGTCCTACGAAAGAAGGGACATTTTTAATTCATTCACTGCTTTGTTTTAAATTTCGTATTATATTCTACCACATATCTCTTGTGTTATCTTTATCAGAGATAGCAAGGAACACGGCAGCTTGAAAATGAAGCACAGACTTCATTTTCTCCAACTTTGAAGTTTACTTTTAGTGATTTTTTTAGTTACTTATTTTTTTAAATAAATTTCTTGCATTTTGTTGAACACTGGCAACCTGTATTCATATTTTATTTATAAAATATTTGATCAAATAAGCATTTATTTAGGTCACTATAGTAAATATCTAGGTAAAATATCTAGGTAAAATGGTAGAACTTTGTGAGAATTTGACAAATCTCTGGAGTCTCCAGAAGGGTAATGGTTGTGTCTGGTTCATGCAACCACCAAAACAAAACAAAACAACAAAAAAACCTCTGATTAAATGTTTTTAAAGGGTTGGTTTAACATAGTTCTTGACTAATAAGTACTAAATTAATATTTGAAGAACTTAGATTTAATAGAGGAGGGAGTGCTCATGACTGCTAAGAAGCATAACTTCTAGTTTTCTTTCTCATTTTCTAGCTGTGTAGATTAGATACAGCAAGTTACTTAATCTTTTCATGCAGAGGTTTTCTTATCTATAAAATACTGTTAAAAGTAATTAGTAAATAACTACTTAAATACACATGTATATTTTAGAACAGTGAAGACATTCCTATCCCTTTGTATGAGGAGAGCATGATCATTAATCAGATAAGCTCTGAATCTACTGACTCATTTCCATTCCATCTCAGTAACTTAATATTGTTCAGTCACTAAGTCATGTCCAGCTTCTTGCAGCCCCATGGACTGCAGCATGCCAGGCTTCCCTGTCCTTCACTATCTCTTACAGTATGCTCAGATTCATGTCCATTGAGTCCGTGATGTTATCTAACCATCTCATCCAAGCACTAACTTACTAGTTAATGATTATTGGGAGAGCTACGTGTCTTAGTCTGTTGGGGATCTACAAAATACTACAGACAGGGTGACTTATAAACAACAGAAATTTCTCTCTCACATTTCTGGGTTCTGGGAAGTTCAAGTTCAAAGTACTAGCATGGTTGTATTCTGATAAGGGCTCACTTTTTGGTTCATAGTCAACACTTTATTTCTGTGTCTTCACGTACTGAATGGGACTAGGGAGCTCTGTGAGGTCTCTTGATATTAATCCCATTCATGAAGGCTCCAGTCTCATAAACTAAATACCCTAAAATCTCCATACCATCACACTGGGTATCAACATGAATTTTGAGGGGACACAGACATTCAGGTCATACCACTACCTTCAATCCAAACCAGCTTCTTCATGTAGAATCTGTAATATAATGTACTTTTTTCATAGCTGTAAGAAGTTAATATGGAAAATTGATAAAGCCCTTCAAAGAATGCTTACCACATTGTAAACATTCAAATAGTGACTGCAATTATTATAGTATTCTTATATTATATTGATAATGCTCCAGTTATTCTTATATTTGTGCATTTTTTTGAAGTTTGATCTTATTTCCTTCTTTTGCCAATTGAAAATGAAATATTATTTCTCAGTTTAACCTAGGAAACACATGAAAGTAGTTTCATAACCATAATCCACTCAATGGCCTAAAACAATTCAGTTGTGTTTCTGTTCTGGGCATCTGCATCTTTAAGATAAATAGTATTTTCAAGATAAATGGTTTCTTGTCTGTGATGAAAACACATATGCAAAATATGCTTGTTACCATGTAGGAAACTAAAGGAAATAGCAAGTATGTACAACAAGCAATCAGTTTACCAAATGATGCGCTTGAATAAGCAACGCGCAGATTAGTTAAGGGGTCAGGCTGCAGGGATTAGAAGGGAAAAAAAGTTCTATACTTAAAAAGATAATACTTTAAAAGAGAAAACAACAATTATATCAGTGGAGTTTTGCTATTTTATTATTATAAACACTAAAACATAAAAAATGTCAGTTCATTTCATTACTAACAACTCATTGAAAAGGATCTTTTGTGAATATTAAATTTATCTAGAATATCACATATTTAAAACCAGTAGGCCTTAAGAAGCAGCAGCTATATTGAGATGTTTGCACATCTGTTGTAAATGACAGCAGTTTTGTTTGATGACTTCAATTTTGAAGTCATGCAATAGACTTTTAAAAATATACTTTTAAAAAATATAACAGGTGAATTCCTTTGCCAACCTTTCTGAAATTTTTATTATTAATATTATGAAAAGATTGGATGCCATTCTTTTGCTCAAATACCAAAGCATTGCTTTTCTAACAGTAGCCAATCATAATAATGTAATGTTATTGCACAATCAATATATTGGAAAAGTCCTCAGAAATTATCTTTAAAAATTTCTTTAAGCTAGTGAAAAAATATGGAAAGTGACCTGAGTTCTGAATTTACATTTTTCTCCTGTAGCACTTTTACACTAGCCTCATAACTAGCTAAGCCAGGCAATAGCACTATACATCACACCAGTTATGAATTTTGACCTTATGGAATAATTACGAAGGAGGGCAATGATTTATGCAGATATGTATTGGTCTTTTAAATTTTGACAGACAGAAGTTTATTGCTGCAATCTGAAATTTTCACTTGTTTTATAGCCAAAATGGAAATGTTCCATTATGAAAAAATATCAGAACATTTGAGAACAGATGAATTCCTCCACTGAGAACAGCCTTCATCATTCTGTAAAGGTAAGCGAGAAAATGTTAATGAATGTTACTTGCTAGATTTTGAGTTCTTTAACATGTAGAGTTAAAAATTTTTAATCTTAAATTTTCTCAAGCCTCATAGTGATATTAAAATGCAGGGATCTTTTTAAAGTTTGAGGCTAGAACACTTGGATTTACATGAAAGGACAGTTTATGATCTATACCAAATGTCAGTGCTATTTAAATTGATTTTATAAAAGAGAGATGGTGTGGGGTGGGAGGTGGGAGGGGGCTTCAGCATTGGGAGATTGTGTACACCTGTGGCTCATTCATGTCAATGTATGGCAAAACCAATACAGTATTGTAAAGTAGAATAAAGTATTACAATTTTTTTTAAAAAAAGAGATCTTTGCATTAGAAAAAATAAATAGAACATACAAACATTTTTAACAACCAAACCAAAGTGACTAAAAACACAAAACAAAGCAGTTTAGGTAGACTGAGCAGTTATCCCAGAATGAGAAGATTCAGATTCTAATCTTAGTCGATAAAAATTCAATACCTGAAGCAGGTGTTTGGTTTGGGTCATCACCATAGGTTTTCTGGTAAGAGGAAGAAAGGAAGGAGGGAAGGGGAGTGGGGAACAAAATAAAAATATTAAAATTAAGCTTATCAGAAATTTGGGTTATAGGCCAGAGCATAAAGATATTTTGGGCTCCCAAATGTAAACAAAGAAACAAAAGCAAGACAAAGAAATATAAAATCAACAAATCAAAATGGCAATCAGTTTCTAATGAAAACAACAAAAATGCAAAACTATATGAAAAAAATGAGTTTAAGTGCATTATTTTTTTAATATGATGAAACAGTGAAAAGTTATTGATTTGAAGTTTTTCTTGTTTTTATTAGAAACTTATGGATTACATTAGATCAGTATGGACCTCTTGCTTGACCACTGTGGGAAAGATATTTTAATAATGTGTCATATTTAATCAGCATGGTGTAAATGGATTTTGTGAAGTTGACTAGTCTCAGATTAAAATATTGAATATCTAAAACTGTATGTCTTATCTTGGATTAAAATGGAGATCATACTACTCAACATCAAAAATAAGATTGACCAACTGAGGAAACGAATCTGAAAATGCTCAGCATAATATGTAGCTCAAAGCAGGCACTCAATAAATATTAAAACTCCATTAGTATCAGTGACAACTTTAACAACAAAACAATTTGGAAATTAAATAATCTGAACAGTGATTTTCACTCAGATAAATTTCATCTAAATTATAGGAACATAGTGTTATTTAATGTAATAAAAATGAAGATATTCATAAGTTCAAAGGAAGTGAATAAGATAAATAGGGAAGTGCAGAAATGAATAAGTTCCAGGTACAGAGTATTACCAAAAAGGGAAGATACCTTATACAACTAGGAAAAAAATCTGCATTACTTAATAGAGCAGGGAACCAATTAAGAACAGTCCCCTATCCAGTTTAATTAGGCTAACTACAGGTAAGGGAATCCTGTAGTACAAGGAGGAGCATTAGGTGGTGAATTCTCACTGCATTTCTTTCATCTATGACCCCTCCACTGTGACAGTGTTAAAGATATGTAGTGCTTGACTTTCACCCAGGATTGCCCTCTTAATATGAAATTTAAATAAATTAACACTTTCACATTACTAGAAGGTACACTCTAGGTATACCCCAGTGCCATAAAGGAAGTAGCAAACTGCATGTTCTCTTATTCTTTTTTCCAAATCACCAACAGGTCATAACTTATTGACACCTGATCCCAGCTTTAGTAAATAGATGTCCTGCAAAAATTCTGTGTGCTTCATGAAAAAAGATGTTCTACACATTATTCAGGCAATGTTGAGAACTAACTAAAATACTACTGAAAGATAAAATCAGAAGGTAAAAAAAAACTTTTTTTTTTCCTGTGTGGTTATTTAACACCAACTTTGATTTATTCTTAATTTGTTCTACTTTTGCTGCTTCAAAAAGACATTCTAGAGAAACACTGGATTTGTTTGTTTTCCCTTTTACATACTGGTTTTAGTAATGAAGCAATAATAAAACTCCACAAGGGGGCAGGAAACTAAACAAAAAAACAAAAATGAGAAAAGTCTTCTAGTCTGGTCAAAACATATATGTATGTATATAAGTGTATATATATGGACTAACTTGGCAAATTCAACTCAACTTATTTCAATTAAAGCAGAGTTCCTTAGGTTAGAAGATGAGTTATCTACTTGATGTAGTAGAGATGCTGTATTAAATATATCAAATGCTATATCAAATATATTAAAGCTTAAGTTCTGGGAAGAATGTACTATTTCTTGTCAGTAGTTTCAACTTACATTCTTTAATGTAGATTTAATTCATGTAAATTTTTATATTTAAAAAAAATTGACTTTCTCATCTTTAAATGTGAGATTTTAATAAATTATTTTCTAGCTCTCTGAGTAGAGTGCTGAAGCTACTGAGATTTCAGGGACAGAGAAATAAGACAGTGCAGGAATTGAGAAATTTTGCTGTGGGAAATACCAGTGTGCAAGGTGGAAAACCCTCAGATCATGTTTTTGTTGATATTCTGTTCTTTAAGCAATATTTAGTCTCTTTCCTCAATGCATACAGCTGAAACACAGGATATATAAACTATATACAAAGACTATTAAGGGATATAATTACCACAAGTTAATGTTAAACAATATTCCAAATCATAGCATATGAATATATGTGATATATATATATATATATATATATACTCTTAAAATAATCTCTCTACAACTTCACCTATAGCTATACATTTATCTGTCTCCTTAAAACACCTCTGATTTTTGTGAAAACACAGTTATGAAAAGACCATGATAATGCTAATAAAATGTTAAAAAAAGAGAATATCTTCAAATTTAGGATCTAGTAAGTTAAATCAGAAGAGGGGATAAAAGCATTAAACCTGCTCATTGACTTCTGAATGCTCATTTTCACCTGACCACTCTCTTGGGCACTCTCTCCTAAATCCATACCATTTCAGTGAGCCTTACTCTCCATAGCAGTTAGCATTTCACTGGTTAAGTACACTTGTCACTGATTTCAAAGCGAAAAACATTTAGAATTAAATTTTGTGGTTTTTATCTAATAAGAATGCACAATTTAAACATCAAGGCAAAAGGGGATTATGATTTTAAAATCTCTCAAATATTCTCTGATCTGAAACTGAAACATCTTTGTATCTCAAAGTACAACAATACATGATATTCCGTAAACAGTAAACATAATACAATAATACACATATCATGTAAGCATATTACAAAAGCATTCATTTAAAGCAATTTAGCTTTTCATGTTGTTTTGAGTGAGGAGAGCAGTGTTGCTGATATCCACTCATAAATTTATTCAAAAAACATTCATCCAGCACCCTCCACTTTGTGTACTTAAAATACAGTATGCTTCAGAAAGATGCAGAAAATGCAAGATGTTTAGGTTTTCCAAGAAGAAACAGAAATTTTGCACATCAGTATTGAGTGATCCAGGGCAAACATAAGACCTGGATTTGTATGATTTGTCTTGCAATGCACAGTCAGATATCTGGGTTTTTCTGTCGTGAATACCAAATAGGAAATCTGCTATATTCTCAATCAGATGTAACTGTCCTGTTGACTCCTCTAATGCAAATGTCAGAGGATCACCAGTTGTAAGTATTTATACCATATTAAACACATGTATATTTATATACAAATTACTAACAATAGTGGTTGGGAATTTTTATCGGAAGAAAATAGTAATCTGTAGTACAACATAAACCAATTTTTTTAAAAAAAGGTGATAAATAGATTTTCTTATAATATACTATAACAGTCATTGCTAGAGAAATTATTTCACATTAATTTTATAATGTGAAATTCAGAAGGGTCCTCAAGTGTCCAAAACAAAAGATTAAAATTTATTTATAAAATAAAAAGAGACGGGGAAAATGTATTACTAGGTAAGTGTACAGTTTTACTGTAGGGAACATTGCAAACATATCATCTATACTGAGTCATAATAATAAGCCTTTTAAAATTTAATAAAAAAGACTCGGAGACATATAAACAACGTTCAACATTTAAGGAGCGTGGTAAATCAGATTGTGTTCCTTTTGAAAAGGCTTTATGACGCAGTTATTTATTCAGCAAAACAAAACTGTACCCTGTGTCCGTTAACGAGGCTGGCTTTGTGCTACACAGACTTCCGCGGGGCTGACTCCTGTTTGGAACCATTTCACACTAATTAGAAATAAGAGAAAAGGCAGTGTTCATAAGCACCACAGTTCTGGGCCTCTTTGAACAGCTCTCTTCCGAAATTAACTCGGTTGTAACCCTGCGTGAATAATAGCTTTGCGGCAACAGTTTAGAGAAATATATTGTTAATAATTGCCATCTTGCTGAGCAAAATGCTAGGGCAAATTTTACATAACAGCACAAGACAAAATAAAAAGGTGGGTTTGTGAAGCTTTGAAAGACACAGTTTGCAGTTCAGTTTTGTTTCTAAGATTCTTCTCATAATGATTTGGAAGAACAATCACAAATAGATAAGAAATAAAAATGAGTGACAGTTATTTTTAAAAGCCTTTTGATTTAAAAAATTATATTTAAGGTATTCATTATTTGTATTGGTACCAGTTTATAGAGTTAACTCAAAGTAGGCAGTTTCTTTTTCAAATAGCAAAGTCATTACATTTTACTTTGATACAAATAAATCACTATAGAAAAACACAGGTTTTCTTTATAGTTAATAAGTAGCCAAAAATTTTACAAGGTTTCTGAAGTAAGTATGCCTTAAAAAATCATGTATATTTGTGCATAGCACAGAGACAGAAAGGAAAAGAATACTTTTTTTTTTTGAAAAGAAAAATGTAAGAAAAGAATCTAAGACTTGACTTTGCATCAAAAAATATCAGGTAAAAGTAAAGAAAAGAAAAAGAATATTACAAGATGGCTATCACTCTTTCAAACAAATCATCCCATATGCATATTGGTTTCCTCTATGAGGCCAGATTTATAATAATTACCTGTTTGGACTATGCATGGGACATATAAAATTTCCTATCCCTCAAAACCATCCTTCAAAAACAACCAAAATATCTATAAAAAATATGAAATTTGGCCAAATAATCAGAAACCCTGAACAAGAGCCTCAATTAAAAGTCCTATTTACAGAGCCATCTAGTTCAAGGCCTGGTAGAGACAGAGATTGGATTCTGATCCCTAAAGCAGCTACAACATGAGCGAGATCAACAATACATATAGGCTGTTTGCCACAGAATTGTCCATCCTTTTAAACGAAGAGATTTTTTTCATAACAACTAAGTTCCAAGTTCCCCATATACAAAGATGAATAAGTATAATCCCTACCCTCAAGCAGTAGATGTTTTATTAAAAATAAATGAGCCATGAGGACAATGGCCAAGTTGTACTATGCAGTGTGGGAGCACAAAGGAGGTCAATTCTGGAAGTGAAGGAAAGATGCAACAGCATTAGGAAGAGGTTCACGAGAAAGTTCAGCTTGAGATTCATCTTGAGATACAACAACAACAACAAAAATATATATATAATATGTATCTGTGTGTATACATATTTCTAATAGCTATTTCAATACCAGACTTATTCCCTAAGAAATTTCAACAAAAGGGTGGTTAAAGTAGGGCATAAGTGAACCAGAAACAAAATAATGCCTTGTAAGGAAGAGGTATTTTGTTTTTCTCAACATTATATCATACTGTAAACATTATCAAATTTCCAAATTCAATTTAGTTCAGCAAATAGCTATTAATAATCTTGTCGATGCTTTATAGTATTGGAAAGTTATACAAAATGTATTGGAAATTAAATGTAAAAGCTTATAATTAAATCACAAATATAAACAACCAAATGCATGCTAAGTAGCGGCAGGTTTAAAAGACTGGAAACAGAGAATGAACTTACAGTTACTGGGAGTAAAAATGGGCGGAAGGGATAGTTAGGGAGTTTGTGAGGGACAGTTACACACTGCTGTATGTAAACTGAATAATCAACATGGTCCTACTGTGTAGACAGGGAAATCTGCTCAATGCTATGTGGCAGCCTGGATGGAAAGTGAGATTGGGGGAGAGTGGATACATGTATATGTATGACTGAGTCCATTTACTGTCCACCTAGAACTATCACAACATTGTTAATTGGTATACTCCAATACAAAATGAAAAGTTTAATAACCAGAAAAAAAAAAGACTGAGGAAGTGCAAATGAAGGAAAAAAATTAACTAAGGTCAAGGTATAATTAAGAAAATGTCAAAATTCAATTTACTAAATAATTGAGGTATATTTAAATGTACTAAGATAAATTTTTTAAAAAGAAAAAGAAAAGGCCACTGAGACAACCCTATAAATATTCTCACAAGCATAGAGAGACATCATATTTAAAGAAGAGTAAATGAGAAAAAAGAAGAAGGTAGGAATCATTAAATGGGAGGAAGTTGAATTCAAACATTAGCATTGACAGAGTTCCACCCAAGAGAAACTAACTTATCTTTATTTTGCCTAAGATGAGACTATAGTATTAATTTTTTTCTCTTTAAATCCTCCATATGACCCCAAGGTATGGCCAGGATTGAGAGCAAGTAAACTACAGTTTTGTACTCCAAGGCCAAACTTGCCTTTTACTTCAGATATCTCTTGACTTCCTACTTTTTCATTCAACTTCCCTATGATAAATAGGACATCTTTCTTTTGGTGTTAGTTCTAAAAGGTCTTGTGGGTCCTCATAGAACCATTTAGCTTCAGCTTCTTTGGCATTAGCAGTTGGTGCATACATTTGGATTACTGTGATATTGAATGGTCTGCCTTGGAAATGAACAGAGATAATTTCATCATTTTTGATATTGCACCCAAGTACTGCATTTCGGACTCTTTTGCTTTCAACATGAACTACTTATTGCAATATTCAGACAAACTGAAGAAAGTAGAACTACTTATTGCAATATTCAGACAAACTGAAGAAAGTAGAAAAAGCTACTAGATCATTCAGGTATGACCTAAATCAGATCCCTTACAATTATATAGTGGAAGTGACAAATAGAATCAAGGGATTAGATATGAGAGAGTGCATGAGGAACTACAGATGGAGGTTGATGACACTGTACAGGAGGCAATGATCAAGAACATCCCCAAGAAAAAGAAATGCAAAAATCAAAAATGGTTGTCTGAAGAGGACTTACAAATAGCTGAGAAAAGAAGAGAAGCTAAAAATAAAGGAAAAAAGGAAAGATATACCCATTTGAATGCGGAGTTCCAAAGAATAGCAAGGAGAGATAAGAGTCTTCCTATGTGATCAATACAAACAAATAGAGGAAGACAATAGAATGGGAAAGACTAGAGCTTTCTTCAAAAAAATTAGAGATTTCATGCAAAGATGGGCTCAACAAAGAACAGAAATGGTATGAACCTGACAGAAGCAGAAGATATTAAGAAAAATTGGCAAGAATATGCAGAACTATACAAAAAAGATCTCAATGACCCAGATAAAGAATGATGTGATCACTCACCAACAGCCAGACATCTGGAAGGGGAACTCAAGTAGGCCTTAGGAAATATCACTACAAACAAATTTAGTGGACGTGATGGAATTCAGCTAAGCTATTTCAAGTCTTAAAAGATGATGCTCTGAAAGTGCTGCACTTAATATGCCAGCACATTTGGAAAAGTCAGCAGTGGCCACAGGACCGGAAAAGGTCAGTTTTCATTCCTATCCCAAAGAAAGGCAATGTCAAAGAATGCTCAGACTACCAAATAATTGTACTCATCTCACACACTAGTAAAGTAATGCTCAAAATTCTCCAAGCCAGGCTTCAACAATACATGGACCAAGAACTTCCAGATGTTCAAGTTGGATTTAGAAAAGGCAGAGGAAACAGAGATCAAATTTTCAACATCTGTTGGATCATAGAAAAAGCAAGAGAGTTCCAGAAAAGTTTACACTGCTGCTTTATTGACTATGCCAAAGTCTTTGACTGTGTGGATCACAGAAAACTAGAAAATTCTTCAAGAGATGGGAATACCAGACCACCTGAACTGCCTCCTGAGAAATCTGTATGCAGGTCAAGAAACAACAGTTAGAACTGGACTTGGAACCACAGACTGGTTCTAAATTGGGAAAGAAGTTACATCAAGGCTGTATATTGTCACCCAGCTTATTTAACTTATATGCAGAGTACATCACGCAAAATGCCGGGCTGAATGAAGCACAAGATGGAATCAAGATTGCTGGGAGAAATATCGATAACCTCAGATATAAAGATGTCTCCACCCTTATGGCAGAAAACGATGAAGAACTAAAAAGCCTCTTGATGAAAATGAAACAGGAGAGTGAAAAAACTGGCTTAAAACTCAACATTCAAAAAACTAAGATCATGGCATCTGGCCTCATCACTTCATGGCAAACATATGAGGAAACAATGGAAACAGAGACAGACTATTTTCTTGGGCTCCAAAATCACTGCAAATGGTGACTGCAGCCATAAAATTAAAAGACACTTCCTTCTTGGAAAAAAAGCTATGACCATCATGCTGCTAAGTCACTTCAGTCGTGTCCAACTCTGTGTGACCCCATAGATGGCAGCCCACCAGGCTCCCCGTCCCTGGGATTCTCCAGGCAAGAACAATGGAGTGGGTTGCCATTTCCTTCTCCAATGCATGAAAGTGAAAAGTGAAAGTGAAGTCGCTCAGTCGTGTCTGACTCCTAGCGACCCCATGGACTGCAGCCTACCAGGCTCCTCCGTCCATGGGATTTTCCAGGCAAGAGTACTGGAGTGGGGTGCCATTGCCTTCTCTGATGACCATCATAGACAGTATATTAAAAAGCAGAGACATTACTTTGCCAACAAAGTCGGTCAAGTCCAAGTTATAGTTTTTCCAGTAGTCAAGTATGGATGTGAGAGTTAGACTATAAAGAAAGCTGAGCACGAAAGAATTTCTGCCTTTGAAGTGTGGTGTTGGAGAAGTCTTTTTCTTTGTTTTTCGTTTCTTATATGATATTATACATGTTTCAATGCCATTCTCTCAAATCATCCCACCCTCTCCCTCTCCCACAGAATCCAAAAGACTGTTCTATACATCTGTCTCTTTAGCTGTCTCGCATACAGGGTTAGAGTCCCTTGGACTGCAAGAAGACCCAACCAGTCCATCCTAAAGGAAATCAGTCCTGAATATTCATTGGAAGGACTCATGGAAGATGAATCTCCCATACTTTGGCCACCTGATACAAAGAACCAACTCACTGGAAAAGACTCTGGATGGGAAAAATTGAAGGCGGGAGGAGAAGGGGACAACAGAGAATGAGATGATTGTATGGCATCACTGACTCAATGCACATGAATTTGAGCAAGCTCCAGGTGTTGGTGATGGACAGGGAAGCCTGGTGTTTTGCAGTCCATGGGATCACAAAGAGTTGGACATGACTGATCAATTGAACTAACTGAACTGACCATTATTGTGCTCAATCCTAATAATGTTATTTGAAAATCTATTTCCTAAGATAATACAATTTATGAAATCCATTTATTTTTAGTGCCCAGATTTGTTTAAATGTTATTTATTTATTTATTTTTATTTTTGATTGTACTCAGTCTTTGATGCTGTGCACGTGCTTTCTCTAGTTGCTGCAAGTGGAGGCTGGTCTCTGGTTGTGGTGTATAGGCTTCTCATTGTGATGGCTTCTCTTGTTGCAGAGCACAGGCTCCACGGTACACAGGCTTCAGAAGTTGCTGCACACAGACTCAGTAATTGCTGCTCCCAGGCTCTAGAGCACAGGCTCAGAAGTTTTGAAGCATGGGCTTGGTTACCCCACAGCATATGGAATCTTTGCAGAACAGGGATCGAACCTGTGTCCCTTGCATTAACAGGTAGATTCTTATCCATTAGCCACCAGGGAAGTCCCAACACTTGAGAGACATTTAAAGTGAATTTATTAAAAACATGTTGAAAAATTCCAAACATTACTCCCTTTGAACCATCCCATTAAGATGAAAAATATTTTGTATAAGATTTTAATTGTGAAAGGGTTTATTTTGAGAGGTTTATCTCTTACTTCCCCTATGTATGCAATTAAAACTTCAAATACTGCATTTGTAATATACACTGCCTAGAACTTACCAATATTAAAAGTAACTAAAAAAAGTTTTTTTAAAGGAACGATGTTTTCTATTAGTACATTTAAATCTAATTTTCATGATATTGTAATTATATTGGCAAGTTGTTTGGATTGACAGGTTTCAGCCCAATTAAATCATCCTATTATTAAGCAGAGAGTCAAACCAATGACTAAAGACTTCTAACTCTAAATTTTTCAGTACTAAAGTTTCATTCAGGCTTTGGTATATAGATAAGTAACCAAGTAAAAGCCATAACTGAGCTTCATTAACAGAGATTTGCAAATTTAAGGAAAAGAAACTCTTATTTTGACCTTAAATCTTAACAGCACATTGCATACTTTTAAAACTAGGTCAGAGCTCTTTAAAAAAATCCTATAGGTTTCCCTCCCATTTTAACAAGTTCATGATAATCCCATCTTATACTGAAAAGACAAAGACTTTTAAATGCTGGAAGGCAGGTCAGTACATTTTAACACATTGTATCTGTCAAAAAATGTCTTTCAAACTTAGTACCAGGTTAGTGAAGGGACGGTCTGCATTAACTAGTATCCAAAAAGTAAAGCCACTATTAGGTGTTTACTAAGAAAGACAGAGGTGCTTGATGGCAGGTATACAAACTCTGGAGGCAGGATGCCTGGGTTCAAAATTTTCCCTCTCTCTTACTAACTGACAGCTTGAGCAGGAAATTTAATACTTGTAATACAAGTTAAGCTTTGTAAAATGCACCATATAGCACAATTGTATAAAAAATAATGTGTAGTTTTATCATACATTGACTCAAAGTGTTTGCAAAATTGAATTTTCAGGTGAGAAATTGTTGGTCCAAATGTTTCAACTTCTAGTCAATGGCAGAACTCAGAATGGAACCCAAATATCTTGCCTTAGACAGCTTTTTATTTTTGCATTTATAATTCTTATTATACCTGTACTTATTTATTTAATTGAGCTGAAAGCCATCAATCCAAATAAGTTGCTGATGTAATTATAATCATGAAAATTAGAGTTATTTATTTATTTTGAATTATATTTTTCCTACTCTTTTTCCTCTAACTGAGCTGGGAGTTTCAGTGGGTCTGTTGTGTAACCCCCATATTTTAGTAGAATACCAGGAACAAATTGAAACTCAAAAATAAAAGTAAAAGTTTAACGTTATCATATCGCTTTTTAGTATGCTGTAACTGAAAATATCATTGTTTTAAAAAGATATAGTTTCTAAATTAAAATACTACAGGTACTAAAGTGTCTGCCTACAATGTGGGAGACCTGGGTTCGATCCCTGGGTTGGAAAGATCTCCTGGAGAAGGAAATGGCAACCCACTCCAGTGCTCTTGCCTGGAAAATCCTATGGAAAGAGGAGCCTGGTAGGCTACCGTCCATGGGTCACAAAGAGTCAGACACGACTGAGTGACTTCACTCACTCACTCAACTGTGGAAATATCATTGTTTTACAAAGATATAGTTTCTAAATTAAAATACTATGGGTACTATAGTAATAATTTTCAAATTAGTTGAATTGTTTCTATCATTTATAGGAAAGTACTAGAAATATTTTGATCAAAAATGTGTGATTCTAGCTAGAATCTAAGGCTCCTAATATAAAATTTGTAAATATCTAAACAAAAAAGTCATAACAATCTGTAGAAAATTCTTAAAGAGATGGGAATACCAGACAATCTTACTTGTCTCCTGAGAAACCTGTATGCAAGTCAAGAAACAACAGTTAGAACCAGACATGGAACAGCTGACTGGTTCCAAATTGGGAAAGGAGTATGTCAAGGCTGCATATTGTCACCTTGCTTATTTAACTTATATCCAGAGTATATCATGCAAAGGCTGGGCTGGACGAAGCACAAGCTGGAACAAGATTGCCAGGAGAAATAACAACCTCAGACAAGCAGATGACACTACCCTTATGGCAGAATGTGAAGAGGAACTAAAGAGACTCTTGATGCAGGTGAAAGAGAAGAGTGAAAATGCTGGATAAAAACTCAACATTCAAAAAACTAAGAACATGGCATCCACTCCCATCACTTCATGACAAACAGATGGGGAAACAATGGAAACAATGACAGACTTTATTTTCTTGGGCTCCAATATCACTGCAGATGGTGACTGCCGCCATGAAATTAAAAGACACTTGTTCCTCGAAAGAAAAGCTATGACAAACATAAACAGCATATTAAAAAGCAGAGGCATCAGTTTGCTGACAAAAGCCCAGATAGTCAAAGCTATGGTTTTTCCAGTAGTCATGTATGGATGTGAGAGTTGGACCGTAAAAGGCTGAGCACCAAAGAGTTGATGCTTTTGAACTGTGGTGCTGGAGAAGACTCTTCAGAGTCTCTTGGACTGCAAGGAGATCAAACCAGTATATCCTAAAGGAGATCAGTCCTGAATATTCATTGGAAGGACTGATGCTGAAGCTGAAACTTCAATACTTTGGCCACCTGATGCAAAGAACCTACTTGTTGGAAAAGACTCTGATGCTGGGAAAGACTGAAGGCAGGAGAAGCAGACCACAGAGGACAAGATGGCTGGATGGCATTACTGACTCAATGGACATGAGTTTGAGCAAGCTCTGGGAGATGGTGAAGGACAGGGAAGCCTGGTGTGCTGCAGTCCATGGGATCACAAAGAGTCAGACATGACTGAGTGAATGAGCAACAACAACAAACCAAAAAATTAGGTGTTTGACAAATGGTGAGAAAAATAAAGATGATGATGATAATAAAGAAGAAAATGAAGAAATGTCTTTCAGCTCCATGATTTCATTCCAAAGGAAACTTCGATTGTATTCCTAAACATTTTTCTTTATGTTGCTATATAGATATCTATAAACAGTTGTTGGGGAATAAAAATTATTTCATAAGTTACTAAAATTTTAGACAATTGAAAATATGTTTTTCCATGTTTTTAATGATGCCTTGTGGTCCATTATCATCTTTAGAAACCCACTGTTATTTTATCTTTTTGTTATTATTTTTTTTAATTTTCTCCTCTATATACTAATCTCCCTCCATCCAAGAATTATCTTCTAGATAGATATATGTGACTACCATTAGAGAATTAATTGCATTGTAATCAATCAATGGCTTTTCAACTGGTGAAGACCTAGAGAGAAACATGTATCTGTTTTCAAAACGAAGATGAAATAAAACAATAAGTCAAAATAATTTTTAAAAATTGTTTCACATTCTTAAAACTTTTATTGTTTAGTAGTTTTAAGACTAATAAGAGTTACCAAAAATTTTACAGAATTCCCTTGTGCCTTTCATCCAACTCCTCCTTATGATAACATCTCACATAGCCATAGTAAATTGCAAAAGACTTATATAAATGTCTCATTTTTAAATTTTATTTTCATTTGGATTTAACAGATTGGTCTTCAAAAGATTTTTTAAGTGGGAATGGATTCAATTTTTGTTAAACTAAATACCTCCGAAAAAAAAAAAAAAAGTGAAAAGCTTCAAAATATTTTTGACATTATGTTCTCTATGAACAGCCAGTGAATGAATGTGTCAAATACGGCTATGGAATGTGTTCTTTACCATTTCTGGAAGGCTAAAGATGGGTGTCTAAGAACAACCAGTATGATGGATTGCTGATTAGTTCAGCCTATATGCCTATAATCTTGAGTATATTTCTGTCTTATAAGTGATGGTGACATTGTAATAGAGATAACTTCTCTGTGCCTGTGTGCTTAGTTGCTCAGTCTTGTCTGACTCTGCAACCCTTTGGACTGTAGCCCACCAGATCCCTCTGTCCATGGGATTTTTCAGGTAAGAATACCAGAGTGGATTACCATTTCTTCTCCAGGGGATCTTCCTGATCCAGGGATTAAACCCATGTCTCCTAGTCTCCTGCATTGGAGGTGGATTCTTAACCCACTGAGCCATCGGAACAAATGGTCTTTAGAGATAAACTCTCAAAACTTCCTACCTTGAATAAACTTTGGTAGATTACTGTGTCCTCTTACTACTCCTCCTTTTAATATGTAATGATTGAAAGAAAGTAGGAAATATAGGAAATAGTCACAAGAAAGACTTCGTGTAAGCCAGTAGCTCTATCCTTTAAAGTTAAAGCATACATATTGTTCATGATTTTTAAAAACTAACGCAAAAGTATGAGATTTGGAGTCAAGCCTGAAATAAAAACTCCATATTACAACTCACTAACTAAGATTTTGAGCATATAACCAAATTTTACCTTTGTAAAATGAGAGTAATAACAACCATCTAATTTCTATTGTAAAGAGAAAATAAAGAATTGTAAGTGTTTAGCTTGTAACATGGTTTCTGTGTAAAGTCATTACACAGCTCCAGGGGTTGTACAGCATGACTTAGTCCCTAATATCATAGTTCTGGCTTATAGTTCTGCTTAATTAAATTTAATTCTTATAACTGTTACTATTAAAGATAATGTGGGTAATAATAATAGATATCTTTATATACAGGATATATTACTGAGTGCCTTTTTAAAACTATGTAAGCATTGGTTGGAAAATTGGAAATAATATATTTAGGCCAAGTTGAGGACAGCAGAGGATAAATT
Source organism: Madoqua kirkii (assembly GCA_006408675.1). Classification (NCBI taxonomy): domain Eukaryota; kingdom Metazoa; phylum Chordata; class Mammalia; order Artiodactyla; family Bovidae; genus Madoqua; species Madoqua kirkii. The sequence goes on along the minus strand of SJYC01075846.1, from coordinate 7,481 downwards.
CCTGTGAAGAAAGTGAACATGAATCAATGGTTATTCTTTGCAGTTCCGTGATTCAGGGTAGCAGATAGTCACATTTAAGGATGGAGACATACATCAGAACGAGTGTTGGACACTAACATCAGATAAAAATCTGAGAGAGAAAGGTCATGAGGTCCCAAAGAACCTACATTTAGGGCACTAGATCAAGAGAACACCAAAATTAGGGCAAAGCCCAGGCAAAAGACAATTTAAAACTGCCAGTGTTTAGAGTACTGAAATCCGTCATTTAAGAGCTGTGAAGTCATTGGGTTAAAAGGTGTATTTTGTTTGAAGCAGAAGTAGTAGCCCATAGGTACTGGTTGTACCACCAGGCTGTAAAGGGCCCTCAGGTAGTAGCCTGAAATGGGACAATAATAGTGAACTATGTGGTTTCCTAGGCAATTGACTTCCATCTCTCCATAAGGGATTCACCGTAGTACTGAGGAAACACATGTTTCATATTCCTAAATCAGAGACTGGGTAGATCAGCACAATTCCACACTCCTAAATAAATGACCTCAGTGTGTAAACTGAGTGTCCAAATGGTAGCTCTAACTTTTGACAAAGCCAGTAAACATATTCTTTAAAGTTTTCCAGTTTTGGTCTAACTTAAGTTCTCATTCCAATATGTCATGTATGCTACAACTTCACCATCCTTATATTCTATAAATTTTGTCAACATCTCTGTGAAATTGTAAAAGTTGTAAATAACCAATAGATAAACCAGTTGTATGTAGTAAAATTACAAAGATAATTGGAAAATGAAAAGTTCCATTATAAAAAAGAGCATGAACTTGGGCTCATAAAGAGGACAAATATCTGAATTCTAATCAAGTCTATATATCACAAATCATATGCCAATATTTATCATGTATCTATGTTTTGGAATATACCTATCAAAGACTTTATTAATTCATCTGTATAATCCTTTTCTAAAAGACTCACATAAAATGTAGACCAATTATTTTTCTGCTAACTCTATCAAATGCCTTGTCTGAGCTAATTATTTCTATCCCTTTACTGCACATTAGTTCATTATATCATTTGAAATCCAGTTTCTGCTGCAGAAATTATTTTAAGACCACTATTTCCCATTCTTCCTTGGCTGAATACATTTTGCTCAGAATAAAAGTCATAGAAAAAAGTCCTTGGCTGCATAAAAGTTCTTTGTTGGTGCTTTTGAACTCCCTGGTCGTGGACTACAAAGAGTCCGGCCTCTTGCCTCTCACCCCTGTAGAACAGAAACGTCGCCTTTTGTGGATCTTGATATACAGGATACATTACTGAGTGCCTTTAAAAGCTTTGTGAACCTTGATGGAAATCAGAGGTGAAAATGACAGTTCAAATGTCTGGTCTGGGTTTAAGAGATCCATGGTAATATATTTTTCTTCATAATAGATGCAGATAAAATAGTGAGAGTTGTTCTACCAGTAAAAGCAGGCTCAGACTTACGGTCACTACTCTTTGTACTCCTAGCCCAGTGGACTTGGGAAGCAGACTCACTGCTAGGGGTACTGCTAGGAACACAGAAACACTATTATGGTCATCAGGATTGGATCAGATTTGGACCATCAATGTCTTTAAGTTCTGAAACAAATTTTAGATTGAAGTTACTTCTTTAAAAGTATAGTCATTATTTAATCATGATTGAATTATTTCTACTGATCATAAAGATCTCTGAATTACCAGCATTTAAGCCAGTGACTAGGTCAAGATAGGTGCCCAACAAATGTCTGTTTCTTGGGAAATTAGATTGGATTTGTATGAGTCAAGGTTCCTTGAAGGAGGCAGAAATATTACTACAAATACTGTTATGTGAATGGAGAATGTACTGTATAAATTAGCCATTCTACAAAATAAGCAAAAAAATCTGGGAAAGGTATAAAGGTATGGAGGGAAGAAGTCAGAAGATCAGAGAGAGAATCAAAAATCATTCCTACTGAAGTCCTGCCATGAGTGAATAAGTGAGAACATATAGGGAAATCTGAGAAAGTAAGCACATCCAGCCTTCAAAATGGGATTCTGAAGGGGTATTTATTGTAAGATATCAGGAAGCCATTTTCTATGTGTAGCTGCCATCTGTGGCTTCACGGGGAAGCATCTCCTGCTGAGCCTGGGGACCCAGCAGTCAGCAGGGCTATCAGTCAGGAAGAGGAGCTAGAGGCACAGCAGAGAAGTAGGAGGGCACCTTGGGACCAGGAACAAATCAAAAATCATTCCTACTGAAGTCCTGCCATGAGTGAATAAGTGAGAACATATAGGGAAATCTGAGAAAGTAAGCACATCCAGCCTTCAAAATGGGACTCTGAAGGGGTATTTATTGTAAGATATCAGGAAGCCATTTTCTATGTGTAGCTGCCATCTGTGGCTTCACGGGGAAGCATCTCCTGCTGAGCCTGGGGACCCAGCAGTCAGCAGGGCTATCAGTCAGGAAGAGGAGCTAGAGGCACAGCAGAGAAGTAGGAGGGCACCTTGGGACCAGGAACTTCTCTGCCTGCTTGTCACTCAAGATAACTTTGCCTAGTAAGGCCTCTATTTCCCTCCACCTTCAAATCTCATGTGGGTTCCTAAGTTGGTCAGCTCTAATCCTAAATCTTAAAGGAGGGTAATTATGAACTTTTAACTAATTTCAGTTTCCATTTTACCCAAGTTGACAGTAGCATTGGCCAGTGCAGAGGTTTTCTTTCTGATGGATATAAAAACAACTATATTATTAAAACTACATTGAAGCATTATAATAAGAAAAAGAAAGCTAAAGAGTCTTCTGTATACCTCCATGGTTTATTCACCTGACAAAACAAAGAAAATGCAAGATATATAATACTGTATCCTCTTAAATAGAGCTCATATTCACAGATAGAATATTATTTCAGTAGCACGTCTTTGTCTAGAACACTAAAAAACAAAAAAAGCCCTAAAAATGGACAGTTTTACAAGGACCTACTGTGTAGTGGAGGGAACTCAGCCCAATATCTTGTAACAATTTAGTTGGGAAAAATTTTTGAGAAGTAATAGATATGAGTATATGTCTAACTGAATCACTTAGTTGTACACCTGAAACTAATGCAATATTTTTAATTGGCTATGCTGCAATATAAAATAAAAGCTTAAACAAATAATACTAGAGTAGATGGAAAGGTGGAAACCAGAATTGAAAAAGACACATGTACCCCAATGTTCATTGCAGAATTGTTTATAATAGCCAGGACATGGAAACAACCTAGATGTCCATCAGCAGATTAACAAATAAGAAAGCTGTGGTACACATACACAATGGAGTATTACTCAGCCCTTAAAAAGAATAAATTTGAATCAGTTCTAATGAGATGGATGAAATTGGAGCCGATTACACAGAGTGAAGTAAGCCAGAAAGAAAAACACCAATACAGTATACTGACACATATATATGGAATTTAGAAAGATAGTAATGATGACCCTGTATGTGAGACAACAAAAGAGACACAGATGTATAGAATGGACTTTTGGCCTCCGAGGGAGAGGAAGAGGGTGGGATGATTTGGGAGAATGGCATTGAAACATATATACTATCATGTAAGAAACAAAGTGCCAGTCTATGTTCGATACAGGATACAGGATGCTTGGGGCTAGTGCACGAGGATGATCCAGAGAGATGATATGGGATGGGAGGTGGGAGGGGGTTTTAGGATTGGGAGCTTGTGTACACCTGTGGCTGATTCATGTCAATGTATGGCAAAACCAATACAGTATTGCAAAGTAGAATAAAGTAAAAATAAATAAATAAATAAAATAAAAATTAAAAAAAGAAATTTTTAAGAAATGGACCACTTTATTTGGGTTTATACCCTTAGTGAGATGTAATATATGTTTTCAGTGCATAAATCCCTGTGCAGAATTTAAAATAACAGCTACTTACTTGAAGTTAATTGTGCTCTTGAACAATTATTTCCACTGATGAAAGAGTTATATCTTACTAATTTTCAATAAATTACTGGCTTAAGTCTCTGTGTATAATAAAATGCAAAAAGAAAAATTAGTATTCGCCTATCCAGTTGGCATACTTTCCTGGAAGTGATTTTACATCATTATGGAGTGGATTTGGAACACATAGCTAGAGAAGAGTCTGATCTATTGATAATTTACTAGTCTCTGTTCTTTCTTGTTACTGTTCAAGAATAACTTTGTGGGTTTTTTGGATATTTTGGGGGTCCTTTTTTGGTGCTGTGTACATTCAATTTTCATAGTTAATCCATGGTCTTGAGTTTTCTGATACATAGAAATGATCCATTTTCTTTCCAGTCTTCACACTTCTGCTAGCTTTCTTCACAATAAAATATCCCTCAAGAGGCTGAAAAATCTTGGCCATCAGCTTTCTCAGTCTTGGGCGACTCAAGAGCTGCTTTCTTCAATATATTCTACACTCTGAGAAAAATCTCATGCACATTTACCTGGGCATACATTTGAAGCTGTGATAATTAACAACTTGTTTTTCTTCAAAAGCTGGACAGTAGCTAAAGATTAAATTCAAGTATTTTGTTTAGGAGTGCAATCCAGAATGTAGGAACTGGGGACAAAAGGAATAAATCATGGAGCCATCATAAAGAAGCCTTAGTAAACTGGCCAGTGTAATAACAGGCCATCTCTATGGGCAACTGGATGCTTTATGCTATTGGCAGTCTTCATAGACTTTTTGCCTAAAGGAAGATTAACAGTCAGTTCCCTCATTTACCAATTGAGAGGTGCCCCATGGGATATTTACTTCTCTGAACTTCTGGATTACACATATGTGAATATACAATCCTGGGACAGGAAATGAGAGAGGCAAAACCCAAGTCTAAACTAAAACACCGTCACACTTCACTGTGTGAAGCTGTGTGTGTTAGTCACTCAGTCGTGTGAAGCTGGCTGGACAAAATCATCAGGTCAACACAGCAGAAATTATAATAATATTGGGAGCATGTATTTGAAGTGAAATTCAAGAGATATCCATTCAATAGAGCCAACTCCTTGCATTACTCAAATCCCATGTGCTCTTCACTAAATTCTATTCATCCATTTCGACGTAATAAGCAGGAATCTTGCTACATAAATTCAGTTTGAAGGTAATAAAGCAAACTATAGTCCCAGCCACTGTAGCTGAATTGATTCAGAACCTTAATTAATATTTTTTCATTTTCTTTCTTAACCAGCCACACTAGGCATTCTTCACCTCCAGCAAGTACTTTGGTCTTAGATATGGAGCCCATGAACAGTGATGAGGTTCAGACCTTTATTCATAAGGAGTCTGAACTTCTATCTTAACTTGCCCTTCTTGAGAATATTACCCATATACCATTATCATTAAACAAAAAAAAATATTCAGATCATCCAGGCAATCATCTAGTTTTCAGACATATTTCTCCTTGTCCATAATATATAGCATATATGTAGCTTTTTACAGTAATCAGTTTATCATCTCTGTCAGTATAGTAACTCCTAATTTTGCTTCCTGTTCCAGTGGCACAGAGTGCCAAGCTGGAGCTTCAGGATGAGAGGAAACTTTATTGTGTGTCCTCTGGTAAATGTGTTCCTCTTGCCCACTGCTCTTTCCCCTTCCCCCAACCAAAAAACAAAACAACAAAAAACAAACAAAAGTGAAAAGACAAGCTGTATATCTAGTAGCAAATTCTAAAGCTGAGTGCTTAGAACATGCTACAAATAGTTCCTTGGAAGCGATGATGAGAGGATGAGAGAAGCCAGCCTCATTTCTAGCTCATTGCTTCCAGATCTATGTTTTAGTTAATAGAGAAAGGACACTGCACACTGGCCTTTAGTTCAACACAAATACTACTTCTTGGAAGACAGGACTCCAACCCTGTATGATGCTATTCACAAGCTGGCAACTTAGCTGAGACTTTAACAAACCTTGCCAGCAATAAGCATAGGTAGCATCCAAGCCTGGGTTTCTAGATATCTTCTTCTTTTTTTTTTTAATAAAAGGAATCTGTGTACCTTGGAGAAATGACTTAATCTGATGCTGGATTTGAGAAAGTATGAAATGAAGTTGTAGCCATCTTGTTATATTAGAAAGTAATAAAACATTATTTTAATAGTGGGTATGTCAAAAATTGGAGCCCCTTGAAGGGACTCATAGTGGCCAAATGATGGAAAATTTGAGCATTTAAAATAAGTAATGCAAAAATGGATTTTAAACTCTTGCATAAAATAAGAATCCTTGAGTCCATACTGATAGTTTATATGTGAAAAATAGGAATGCTCCTTTCATTAAAAATGTCAGTTAGTAAATGTGGAAGGAATAATACAAGATTCCCTGATGGCTTAATGGATAAAGAATCCGACTGCAATGAAGGAGACACAAGTTCAGTCCCTGGGCTGGGAAGGTTCACTGGAGGAGGAAATGGCAACCCACTCCAGTATTCTTTCCTGAAAAATCCCATGGACAGAGGAGCCTAGTAGGCTATAGTCCAAATGTCTCAAAAGTTGGGACATGACTAAGCACAAGCACAATTTCTGAAACAAATTTATGAAACACATGTCCATTCAAAAACTTATAGATGGATATTCATAGAAGATAAAAAATGGATTTAACCCAAAGTCCATCTACTGATGAGTAAAACATGGTTTATCCACAAAATGGAATGTCATTGGATCATAAAAAAGGAATGACGTGCTGTAACATGCCACAGCATGGGTGAAACAAGCTAGTCACAGAAGACCACACGATTTCATTTATATAAAATGTCCAGAGCAGGCAAATCTATAAAGATGAAAAATAGATTCTCAAGGGCTAGGGCCTACAGAAGGAAATGACAGCCAGCTCTAGCATTTTTGCCTGGAAAGTCCCATGGACAGAGGACCCTGGTGGGCTACAGCTCATAGAGTCACGAAAGAGTGGGGAATGACCGAGCACAGCACAGCAGCACCAAGGGCTAGGGAGAAGGCACGACAGGACTGACTACTGATGGCTAGTTGTAGGCTTTCACTTTGTGCTGATGAAAGTATTCTGAAATAAGTGGTGACAGTTGTACAGCTCTGTTTAGTGATGCTAAAGCCACTGAATTAGAGACTTTTGTTGTTCAATTACTCCTTCGTGTCTGGCTCTGTGACCCCGTGGACTGCAGCACGCCAGGCTTCCCTGTCCTTCACCATCTCCCAGAATTTGCTCAAACTCATGTCCATCGAGTTGGTGATGCCATCCAACCATCTCATCCTCTGTCATCCCCTTCTCCCCCCACCTTCAATCTATCCCAGCATCAGAGTCTTTTCCAATGAGTCAGTTCTTTGCATCAAGTATTGGAGCTTCAGCCAAAGTATTGGAGCTTCATATTCAGCATCAGTCCTTCCAATGAATATTATAGACTTTAAAAGAGTAAAATTCATGGTGTATGAATTATATCTCAATGAAGTTATTTTTTAAAAAAGCTAAAACAGTGTAAATTTTGTATGTCCACAAATACATTTATTTCTATAATTGATACTGTAGT
>SJYC01075844.1:0-10153 GCA_006408675.1 Madoqua kirkii | reverse complement strand
TCAAGTCTTATACTACTATAAGATTGAGAAGATACTGTACATGTAACTTTTCATCTTGTCTTTTGGTGTCTTTACTTTCATTTGCTGTTTTATTTCATTTTAACCATCCTTACAAAATATTTCCTATGGCTGCAGAATTACCCTTATGTCATTGTAATGTTATCTATTTTGACAAGTTATTCCCAATATTTTTTCTATGATAAGTAATATTTTGGCAAATATCTTTATTCATAAGTCCTCTAATGTTTTCTTAACGGGTAGCAATAGACATAAAATCTATGAACTGAAAAGAATGTAGTTTTATTGCAGATGAAACAACGATGTTATCCAACAGAGATAATATGCTGGGTAAACCATCCTAGCAGGCCCTCTCCATTGAGAATCCTTTGTCAATATTTTTCTTATTGTGTTCTGGACCACTTTTCTTTTTTCTTAACTTTCTGGAGATGAAATACCGAAAACACATTTCTGTGTTCTAAAAGAACAACATACAATATACATGTAGCCTTTCTTTGACTATTAGAATATAAGGGATCTAGGTAACATCTCCAAACCAGCTAAATGTTGTGATATTTTGACTCAAATGATCAGGCCTCTGAGATCTGGTTGCTTCTTGAGTAGAAATCAATTAGCAATGCAGCTTTTGGGGGTATCTTGCTCTCGAGTCTCCTATGTGGACAAGGATTTTTTTCCCCAGTGAATTTTCCAAGTTGGATAAATCAAAATGAAGTTTTAACCATATATCAAACCTCCTCAGGGCTCATTATTGCTTTCCCAATCTTGGGGATGTGTGCAGTATTTCCCAACTTAGCAGTGTCTGTGAATTTAATTAGCATGCTGTTTACTTCCTCATTCCCATAATTAATGAGCCTGTTTAAAAGAACTGGACCTACCACGAGCCCTTGTAGCAGTCCTCTAGACACCTCCTTCCTCCCAGAAAAACTGCCATTTATTATGAGCCCTTTTATGTGATACTTCAACCAATTTTTACTCGATGTAAAAGTGTTCATATTCAAGCTAATTTAAACTAATTCTTTGAGTAAAATTTTATAAGATATGCTATCCTTTTGCTTTGCTGGAATCAAGATATACCACATCTATTGCTGCTTTCATCTATTAATCTCATAACTTGATCCACAAGGAAAAAAAAAGCAATTAAATTTGCCTGCATGATTTTTTTCCTTTGTAAAATCATACTGCTTGCTTTTCATAATTCATTTATCCTCTAGATGTCTTCCAATATTTATCTTAGGATTTGTCTCCTTATTTTACCAAGAGTTGAGATGACTGCTGCCCTCCTTTTAAGAAAACAGAGCCTTGTTTGCTCATAGATTTTCTCTTTTATAGTCTCAAGTTACCTATGAACATAAACAAAGCTGCACTCATCATTAGGAAGCAAGTTCACTGAACAAATTGTTTCTCCCTATTCTGTCTTGAAAATGTGACACCAAATATATATATGTATATACCCGTACAAACACACATCTATGCATTTATGTATGTATCTATGTTTGTATATTTGTATCAGTATTCTGGACTTGTCTTGGAAAAACAAAATGATTGATTTCTGAAATGACCCTGTCTTCCATATACGTAACAAGATCTTCATTGCATGCTAATTACTTCAACTCCCTACCTTGGCTTTATTTTATTTATTTATTTAGCTTTTGTTAAAGATGATTTTAGAAAACAGGTCAATATCTTAGTCATTTCAAAGTCTTTGTGGATTTCATTATTTTCTCCTCATTAATTAGAATGTGTATATATATGTTTTTATATATAAAATCCTTATTTATTTCTTTGAAAACCCCTCTGGAGATTATTAACATATCATTTTCTTTTTTATATTTTTTATAAAAATATAAAATATTTTTATATTTTAATGAGCTTACCTCATTATTTATATTTTTTTAATTTGGGTTCTACTGATCTTTCCTTCAGCTGCTATAGTTTTTCTTCATGTCTACATTCTACCCCTGAAATAATATTATTTATGTTCATTGCTGGTATACTTAATTTTGGAAACATTATATCTCTACTTGATTCCATTAATTCATTTCTGTTTTCCCTTAGCAGGAACTAGCACATCTGAAGTCTCTAAAAGTTTTCAAAATGAGTCAGATTAAGTTCCCCTTTGTGTGATCATTTGCACCTAATTCTTTGTGATCCCATGGACTGTAGCCTTCCAGACTCCTTTGCCCTTGAAATTTTCTAGGCAAGAATACTCAACTGGGGTGCCATTTCCTACTCCAGGGGTTCTTCCTGACCCAGGAATTTTTAACCTGCACTGGCAGGTGGATTCTTTGACTAACATCATCTGGGAAGCCCTACAGTTCCCCTTTACACAGCCCCCATTACTAGACAGAATAAGTCAAGATTGGATAATTTCAAATCTAAGAGGGGGGTATTTTTTTTAAGTAAATAAGTTAAGAAGTTATTGCAAGATTCCTGGAAAAACTGAATGCAAGCTAAATTTTGTAAAGCAGAATTGTAACAGAAAGGAGGGAGTAGACATTAAAGGTATATAATAGTCATTGGCACCTGAGAATACTCAGGAAGCCGGGTTTCCTTCTTGCTGTCATTTTTGTTTCTATGGTAGTAGGTTAAATCAGTTCTTTTCAAAATTATTGTGCACATTACTTACCTGGAGGTCCTGTTAAAAATTTAACTCTTTAGGTCAGCCCAAGCCCTTTTGTGATACCAGTGCTGATAATACTGGTTCTCAGGTCACATGTTGAGTAGCAAGTGGCTAAATGACTATCTGAGATCTCTAAGGAAGGACACACAATTCTACACTTACTCTAAGGAGAGAACACTTTCCAAATCATTGACAGTTAAAACATATCTATTTTGCTTTCCATATCTTGAGAATCTAACACAATGAAATACAGGTAAAAGTGACAATATTTAAAGTGCTATCCTTAACAAATAATATCAGCTCAGTTCAGTGCAGTCTCTCAGTTGTGTCCAACTCTTTGCGACCCCATGAATCACAGCATGCCAGGCCTCCCTGTCCATCACCAAATCCCGGAGTTCACTCAAATGCACGTCCCTCTAGTCAGTGATGCCATCCAGCCATCTCATCCTCACTCGTCCCCTTCTCCTCCTGCCCTCAACCCCTCCCAGCATCAGAGTCTTTTCCAATGAGTCAATTTTTCACATGAGGTGGCCAAAGTACTGGAGTTTCAGTTTTAGCATCATTCCTTCCAAAGAACACCAGGGACTGATCTCCTCTAGAATGGACTGGTTGGATCTCCTTGCAGTCCAAGGGACTCTCAAGAGCCTTCTCCAACACCACACTTCAAAAGCATCAATTCTTTGGCACTCAGCTTTCTTCACAGTCCAACTCTCACATCCATACATGACCATAGGAAAAACCATAGCCTTGACTAGATGGGCCTTTGTTGGCAAAGTAATGTCTCTGCTTTTTAATATGCTATCTATGTTGGTCATAACTTTCCTTCACAAATAACATAGTCACAACCAAAGTACACCACTTCTACCAGAAAGAATACCTTTCCTTATAGAAGCCTTAGACACTGAGATAATTTTCAAAGTAATCCAAAGACACTGCCACCAAAACCAGAAGCTGTTCAGTTGGATGTCCAACTAAATAAGCTCAGTGAAGAAATTTAAATCCCTCAAGAAATAACAATAGGAGCCTAGTTAGGGTTGTGCTTTTGGATGTGAGAAATTTGATCCAGAGAATTTTTAAGCCTAAAGATATAATTTTCATATAAAAAGCTGAAAATTTAATGTTTACAACTCTATGAGTTTTGGAATGTGTGCTCATGAAGTCATGCCCAGCACCAAAGCCATAGATACATATCTATAATGTTTCAAAGTTTCCTATCATTTTATTATTATTTTGTTTGTTCTTATGTAAGAACACAACATAAAATCTACCCTTTTAGCAAATTTAAGCATACAAAGTATATAGTTCACTATAGGGCCCCCAGCCCCTGAAAACTGCTTTCTTTTTATATAACATGTTTTTCAGATTCCATGTGCAAGTAAGATCATATAGTATTTGCCTTTTTCTGTTTGACTTATTTCAGTTATTGCCCTTGTTCTAAGGTCTATGCATGTTGTCACAAGAAAAGAAAAGTGAAGTCGTTCAGTCATGTCAAACTCACTATAATCCCATTCATGGAATTTTCCAGGCAAGAGTACTGGAGTGGGTTGCCATTTCCTTCTCCAGGATATCTTCCTGACTCACGAATTGAACCTGGGTCACCCACATTGCAAGCAGATGCTTTACCATTTGAGCCACCAGAGAAGCTATATGTTGTCACAAGTATCAGAATTTTCTTCTCTTTTTTTTTTTCTGAATCATATTCTATTGTGTACACATTTTCTTCGTTCACCTGTTGATGGTCACTTAGATTGTTTCTGAGTCTTGGCTATTGTGAATAATGCTACAGTGAGAGCGCATATGTCTCTTAAAGATAACCACTTCATTTCTTTTGGATATATATACTCATAGACTGAATTTCTGGATCATATGGTAGTTCTATTTCTAATTTTTTGAAGAACTTCCATATTGTTTTGCATGGTGGTTGCACTGATTTATATTTTGACCAACAACATAAAAGTTTTCTCTTTTCTCCACATCTTCACTGCCATTTGTTATTAATGTTAATATCTTTCATATTTGATAATAGTCATTCTGACTATGTGTGGTGAAATCTCATTGTGGTTTCACTTGCATTTTCTGATGATTAATGATGTTGAGCACACTTTTGGTCATTTGTATGTCTTTGGAGATACACACTAGTCCCTTATCAGATATGATTTGCAAATATTTTTCCCTTTCCTTAAGCTGTCTCTGTATTCTGTTGATTGTATATTTTGCTCTTCAGAAGACTTTTAGTTTGATGTAGTCCTGCTTGTGTTGTTGTTGTTGTTTTAGGTTGTTGCCTCTGCTCTTGGTATAACATCCAAAAACCAATGTCAAACTTCTTCCTTATATTTTCTTCTATGAGTTTTATGGTTTCAGATCTTTTGTTTAGTTTAAGTATTTTATCCATTATGAGTTGATTTTTGTACATGGCATTAGATAAAGGTCAAACTTTATTTTTTTGAATATGGAGATCCAGTTTTCCAACCACCACTTATTGAGAGAGTATCCTTTCCTGATTGTGTATTCTTGGTACTTGTGTTAAAAATTATATGTATACATTACAAATTACTTATAAAGTATATTATACTTTATATTATATATAAATATCATATATATATTATAAAGTATATTATATATGCATAGGTTTGTTTCTGTGCTCTCTATTGTGTCCCATTGGTATATTCCAGAGAATGTTTAAGAGCCTCCTTTTTCCTTGTGCTCCTTATGTATATAAAACATACATGTAAGGGTATATATATATATAAACATTATAATATATAAAACAAGGGCACATAGTCAATATATGTATATTAAATGTTTAATGAGCTTTGTGGATTTCTGCATTTCTGTCTTTTATCTATTTCAGAAAAAAAAAATGAGTTATTTGATCATTTGATATATTACATAACACAGATTCCTTCTTTAATTTTTTTCATTATTTTTTCTATGCTTCAAATTGTGTAACTTTTGTTATCCTTTCTTGAATTTGCAATCAGTTATTCTGCTGTGACTTGTCTGTGACTAGGCAATTCTTATGAACTCATCATTTCACAAAATGTTTTTTTTTAACTCTAGAATTTTTATAACCTTCTTTTATAAGAGGTTTATTTACCTGCTTAAATTATTGCAACATTTACATCTTTATCAATTGACCATTTAACATGTTTTTATTGATTATTGTAAAATATTTTATTATGTTAATTCCAACTCTTAGGTCTTCTGTGGTCTTCTGTTGACCATTGTATTTTCTTGAATATGTGCCCTGTTTTCTTGCTTCTTCACATGTTTGATATTTTTTCTTACTTTATGTGAGATGTCATAAATATACATTGCAGATTTTTGATATCTTCTTTTTCTCTAAGTGTGTTGAATTGTGAATCTGGTAGATGGTGAAATTATTGGCAGATCACTGTGATCTTGTTCAGACTTTTCTTTAGGCTTTCTAAAGGCACACCTACTACAATAGTCCTTTTAGTACTGTAGTACAATTTCATACTCCTAAGTTGTGGATACTCTCCACTCTGAACTGAAGTTTTTGGATGTTCACACAATTTCTGCTATGGTTGCATTGAAATGCTATATCTCCCCACAAAAATGTTACTTATGAAATCTTTGTTCTAGTCTCAGTCCCCTCCCCTAATAACTGATCTCTGTTAAACCTCTTTAGGTTTTTCCCTGCACATATGTTGCTGCAGGGTTGGGAGAACTCAGTGTAGCAGTGCATAAGGCAAAAAGATAAGACACTGAAAGATCACTCCCCAGGTTGGAAGACATCCAATATGTTATTAGAGATCAATGGAGAAATAACTCCAGAAAAAATGAAGAGATGGAGCCAAAGCAAAAACGGCACCCAGTTGTGGATGTGACTGGTGAGAGAAGTAAAGCCCGATGCTGTAAAGAGCAATATTGCAAAGAAACCTGAAATGTTAGGTCCATGAACCAAGGCAAGTTGGAAGTGGTCAAATAGGAGATGGCAAGAGTGAACATCAACATTTTAGGAACCAGTGAACTAGAGATTAGAGATACCAAGGGAATATTTCATGCAAAGATGGGCACAAAAAAGGACAGAAAAGGTGTGGACCTAACAGAAGCAGAAGATATTAAAGAGGTGGCAAGAAGACATAGAACTATACAAAAAAATATCTTCATGACCCAGATGATCATGATGGTGTGATCACTCACCTAGAGCCAGACATCCTGGAATATGAAGTCAAGTGAGCCTTAGGAAACATCACTACGAACAAAGCTAGTGGAAGTGATGGAATTCCAGTTGAGCTATTTCAAATCCTGAAAGATGATGCTGTGAAAGTGCCGCACTCAATATGCCAAAAAATTTGGAAAACTCAGCAGTGGCCACAGGACTGGAAAATGTCAGTTTTCATTACATTCCAAAACAAAGTCAATGCCAAAGAATTTTCAAACTACTGCAAAATTGCACACTTCTCACACAGTAGCAAAATAATGCTCAAGATTCTCCAAGCCAGGCTTCAACAGTACATGAACCATGAACATCCAGATGTTCAAGCCAGATTTAGAGCAAGGAAAGAAACCAGAGATCAAATTTTCAGCATCCTTTTGGATCATGGAAAAAGCAAGAGAGTTCCAGAAAGACATCTACTTCTGCTTTACTGACTATGTCAAAGCCTTTGACTGTGTGGATCACAACAAACTGTGGAAAATTCTCCAAGAGATGAGAATACCAGACCACCTGACGTGCCTCCTGAGAGATCTGTATGCAGGTCCAGAAGCAAGAGTTAGAACTGGACATGGAACAATGGACTGGTTCCAAATAGGAAAAAAAGTACGTCAAATCTGTATATTGTCACCCTGCTTATTTAAATTATATGCAAAGAGAAATGAGAAATGCTGGACTGGATGAAGCACAAGCTGGAATCAAGATTGCCAGGAAAAATATCAATAAACTCAGATATGCAGATGACACTACACTTATGGAAGAAAGTGAAGAACTAAAGAGCCTCTTGATGAAAGTGAAAGAGGAGAGTAAAAAAATTGGCTTAAAACTCAACATTCAGATAACCAAGATCATGGCATGTGATCCCATCACTTCATGGCAAATAGATGGGGAAACAGTGAGAGACTTTATTTTGGGGGCTCCAGAATAACTGCAGATGGGGACTGCAGCCATGAAATTACAAGATGCTTGCTCCTTGGAAGAAAAACTGTGACCAAGCTAGACAGCATATTAAAAAGCAAAGACATTACTTTGCCAACAGAGGTCCATCTAGTCAAAGCTATGGTTTTTCCAGTAGTCATGTATGTATGTAAAAGTTGGACAATAAAGAAAGTTGAGTGCTGAAGAACTGATGCTTTTGAACTTCGGTTTGGAGAAGACTCTTCAGAGTCCCTTGGACTGCAAGGAGATCCAACCAGTCCATTCTAAAAGAAATAAATTCTGACTATTTACTGGAAGGACTGATGCTGAAGCTGAAACACCAGTTCTTTGGCCACCTGATGTAAAGAGTTGAATCACTGAAAAAATACCCTGATGGTGGGAAAACTTGAAAGCAGGAGAAGGGGACAATAGAGGAGGAGATTGTTGGATGGTATCACAGACATGAGTTTGAGTAAACTCCAGGAGTTGGTGATGGACAGGGAGGTGTGGCATGCTGCTGTCCATTGGGTCGCAGAGAATTGGGCATGACTGAGTGACTGACTGAACTGAATTGATCCAGTTTAGGACTGAGTCAAATTCCTAGGAATTCTCTATCTGAATTTCTAAGGCTCCTTCTTTTGAGAATCTTCCTCTCTAGAATCCTATCCTACAGAATCAAGCCACCTCACTGGTTTTGAAAATAAATTTATGGTTCCTTGGCCCAGCATGCCTGCTTGTCTACAAAAAGCTTGGGGAAAAAAAAATGTGTATACTTCCTATTCCTGACCTTAGTGGAAATACTTCTATTTTTAGCCAATTAATAGGATACTGGCTTTAGATGTGAAGTTTCTGATAATTTACAGTGAACGATGTTGGATTTGTGATCTCCAAAGAGGATTTAGCTTCAGGACCAGGGACCAGGCTTGATCACTCAAGAGCTTTTGTGTAGCAGAGTTTTATTAAGGTAAGAAAGAAACAGAGAAAGCTTCTGACATAGACATCAGAAGGGGGGCAAAGAGTGCCCACCTCACTAGTGTTAACAAGGGAGTTATATACTTTTTAAGTTAATTGTTATAATAAATCAAAAGAATGTCTGAAGTTTGTGAAATTTTTACCAGACCCACTCTCACAATTTACATTTTAGGATAACAGGATTAGAATTTAATGATAGAAAGACCCTACCAGACCCACTCCCATAATAAACATTCTACAATGTCAGGATTAGTTTGCTTCAGGACCAGGGACCAGGCTTGATCACTCAAGAGCTTTTGTGTAGCAGAGTTTTATTAAGGTAAGAAAGAAACAGAGAAAGCTTCTGACATAGACATCAGAAGGGGGGCAAAGAGTGCCCACCTCACTAGTGTTAACAAGGGAGTTATATACTTTTTAAGTTAATTGTTATAATAAATCAAAAGAATGTCTGAAGTTTGTGAAATTTTTACCAGACCCACTCTCACAATTTACATTTTAGGATAACAGGATTAGAATTTAATGATAGAAAGACCCTACCAGACCCACTCCCATAATAAACATTCTACAATGTCAGGATTAGTTAGATGGTATTTAGGAAGGAGAAATGTCCTCAAGCAGGATACATTGTTGTATAATCCCTGAAAGTGAAAGTGAAAGTCACTCAGGGATGTGACTCTTTGCAACCCCAAAGGCCTAGAGGAGCTAATCCATGTAAGAGGACAGGAGGGGCGGTGGTGAGGAGATACCCCTTGTCCAAGTTAAGGGGCAGCAGCTGCACTTTGCTGGAGCAGCAGTGAAGAGAACCCCACATCCAAGGTAAGAGAAACCCAAGTAAGATGGTAGGTGTTGCAAGAGGGCATCAGAAGGCAGACACACTGAAACCATAGTCACAGAAAACTAGTCAATCTAATCACATGAGGACCACAGCCTTGTCTAACTCAATGAAACTAAGCCATGACCATAGGGCCACCCAAGATGGGTGAGTCATGGTAGAGAAGTCTGAAAGAATGTGGTCCACTGGAGAAGGGAATGGCAAGCCACTTCAGCATTCTTGCCTTGAGAACCCCATGAACAGTATGAAAAGGCAAAATGATAGGATACTGAAAGAGGAACTCCTCAGGTCAGTAAGTGCCCAATAGCTACTGGAGATCAGTGGAGAAATAACTCCAGAAAGAATGAAGGGATGGAGCCAAAGGAAAAACAATACCCAGTTATGGATGTGACTGGTGATAGAAGCAAGGTCTGATACTGTAAAGAAAAATATTGCATAGGAAACTGGAATATCAGGTCCAAGAATCAAGGCAAATTGGAAGTGGTCAAACAGGAGATGGCAAGAGTGAACGTTGACATTCTAGGAATCAGTGAACTAAAATGGACTGGAATGGGTGAATTTAACTCAGGTGACCATTATATCTACTACTGTGGGCAGGAATCCCTTAGAAGAA
>SJYC01075843.1:0-10888 GCA_006408675.1 Madoqua kirkii | reverse complement strand
CCCACTCCAGTGTTCTTGCCTGGAGAATCCCAGGGATGGGGCAGCTTGGTGGGCTGCCGTCTATGGGGTCGCATAGAGTTGGACATGACTGAAGTGACTTAGCAGCAGCAGCAGGGTGAAGAGGGCAATTGTATGAAGCGGAGGGGGGTAGAGTCCTGCCTGAGATGTCAGAGCCCAAGAATGTGAGGGGAGTAGTTACAACAGAGATCACTTGACCTGCAAAGCGTAAAATATTTACTTTCTTGCCCCTTATAGAGAAAAATGTGATTAACTTCAGTATCTTGACTCCATTATATCACTTTCTTCAATAAATTATACTCTTAAAACTTTTTATTAGTCTTTAAATAGAGTACTTATAGTTTTCCAAAAGCTAGTTCTTATGATTCTTTCCTATATAATCTATGTGATAAACTCTTACTACTTTTTGAGATTCAGCTTAATTATCACTTACTCTGTGAAGCATTTCTTGATCACTTCCAGCCCCTAACCAAGAAATGCCCTACTTTACTTTTGGTACTATTCTTTACTTATTCCTCTACAACTCTCTCCACATACCACAGTTTGGGGTAAAGTACACATACATGTGTATATATTCATAGATACACACATATCACATCCCTATATATGCATGTGTACTTGTGATTTATGTGGGAGGGCTTTAAATATCTAAAAGATTTTCATCTACTTTATACAATGAATAATTCCTAAATACATGATTTAATATAACATCTAATTTTACTGCTGTCTTTGAAGGAAAAAAGGTGATATGCATAACTTTATGTTTCATCTGTCTGATTCCTCCCTATTTAAGCATCAATATCTTTTCAAGTTTTATACATTTTTCTGGTCATTTTTCCCCCTAAAAATCTATTTTATCTTTTTAACGGCTCATAAACTGACTTGATAATAATGCAGACTTTACTTGATGACTCAGCAGTCTCATAACAGTCTTTTATCCTCCTACTGTATGATAACATCATTCCTGGAGAACTCATTTTTCATTCATCCAATCTAAGGACTGTTAGCTAGCTCACCCTTTACCTGTCCCTTATCTAAAAGATTTTCATCTACTTTATACAATGAATAATTCCTAAATACATGATTTAATATAACATCTAATTTTACTGCTGTCTTTGAAGGAAAAAAGGTGATATGCATAACTTTATGTTTCATCTGTCTGATTCCTCCCTATTTAAGCATCAATATCTTTTCAAGTTTTATACATTTTTCTGGTCATTTTTCCCCCTAAAAATCTATTTTATCTTTTTAACGGCTCATAAACTGACTTGATAATAATGCAGACTTTACTTGATGACTCAGCAGTCTCATAACAGTCTTTTATCCTCCTACTGTATGATAACATCATTCCTGGAGAACTCATTTTTCATTCATCCAATCTAAGGACTGTTAGCTAGCTCACCCTTTACCTGTCCCTAGGAGTCTTACTTTACTGTTCTTTCATTCTGCTATAGCCTGATACTAAGTAACTAATTTTAAGTGTTCTATTTATTAATGAAACCCCAAATAAAAACTAATAAATACATTGGATGTATTCTTTGAATAAACCTTATGACAAAATTTTATATACTTAAAGGCATTCTGTTGTTTTCTGCTAGATATATGACTTGGTACTAAACCCTGAAATGTTATTCCTAAACATTTAACCTTGAAACAGTGCTTATGTGTATATTTTGAGTTACTTTAAAAAACCTAAGGTCTTTTGTTATACTTATTTCTCTGTGCTTTAAAATTAATTTAGCAAAGATATTTCAAATGGTCTAAGTAATTTTCACAGATGTTGAATTTTAATTTGAAAAGTTAACACTAGATAGTTATCTTTCCTAGTATTTTATTTATACTATGCATTAATGACTCAGAAAGCAATACTGCTATTTTAAGCTATTCAGTTTGTGCCAAATATCCTTGCTCTTCCATCCTGGCTTCAAAACATCATGTCTTTCAGCTTCCAGCTGCCAAAAATCAATGGATTTGCATCTGCTGGTCCATTTTGTTGCTCTGAATCAAAATCCATTGCCAACTGGAAACTTACGCAACAATAAATTCTCTATATGATATTGCTTGTGGTGATAGTAGTAACAAATATGCTTACCAAGCACATGAAGCATCTACTCTTTGTCATTGTTCTTGTTGTTCAGTTGCTAAGTCATATCCAACTGTTTGTGACCCGTGAACTGCAGTATGACAGCCTTACCTCTCCATCTCTCTGAGACAGTGCTAAGCTTTCAAACGTGAGTTGTTCAAACTCATATCCATTGAGTCAGTGATGCCATCCAACCATCTTATCCTCTGTCACCCCTTCTCTTGCCCTCAATCCTTCCCAGCATCAGTTTCTTTTCCAATGAGTCATTTCTTTGCATCAGGTGGCCAAAGTATTGGAGCTTCAGTTTCAGCACCACTAATTCCAATGAATGCTGCTAAGTCACTTCAGTTGTGTCCGACTCTGTGCGACCCCAGAGACGGCAGTCCACCAGGCTCCGGCGTCCCTGGGATTCTCCAGGCAAGAACACTAGAGTGGGTTGCCATTTCCTTCTCCAGCGCGTGAAAGTGAAGTCGCTCAGTCGTGTCTGACTCTTAGCAACCCCATGGACTGCAGCCCACCAGGCTCCTCCACCCATGGAATTTTTCCAGGCAAGAGTAATGGAGTGGGTGAATATTCAGGGTTAATTCCTTTTAGGATTGACTGATTTGATCTCCTTGCTGTCTAAGGGACCTCGAGAGTCTTCTCCAGCACCACAATTTGAAGGCATCAGTTGTTCAGCTGTCAGCCTTATTTATGGTCCAACTCACACATCTGTACATGGCTACTGGAAAAAACAAAGCTTTGATTATATAGACCTTTGTCAGCAAAGTGAAGTCTCTTCTTTTTAAAATGCTGTCTAGGTTTGTCATAGTGTTCCTTCCAAGAAGCAGCGCCTTTTAATTTTATGGCTGCAGTCACCATCTGCAATAATTTTGGAGCCCAAGTAAATGAAACCTGACACTGTTTCCACAGTGTCCCCATCTATTTGCCATGAAGTGATAGGACCAGATGCCATGATCTTCATTTTTTGAATGTTGAGTCTTAAGCCAGCTTTTCACACTCCTCTTTCACCTTCATCAAGATGATCTCTAGTTTCTCTTCACTTTCTGCCATTAAATTGTTATCATCTGTATATCTGAGGTTGTTGATATTTCTCCCAAAGTCTTGATTCCAGCTTGTGATTCATCCAGGCTGCATTTTGCATGATGTACTCTGCATAGAAGTTAAATAAACAGAGTGACAATATACAGCCTTGATGTATTCCTTTCCCAATATTGAAATGGTCTATTCCATGTCCAGTTCTAACTGTTGCTTCTTGTCCTGCATACTGGTTTCTCAGGAGGCAGGAAATGTTGTCTGGTATTCTTGTCTGATTAAGAATATCCCCGTTTGTTGTGATCTACCCAGTTAAAGGCTTTAGCGTACTCAATGAAGCAGAAGTAGATGTTGTTTTGGAATCCCCTTGCTTTTGCTTTTTCTGACCCAGCTTATGTTGGCAATTTGATCTCTGGTGCCTCTGCCTTTTCTAAATCTGGCTTGTATACCTAGAAGTTCTTGATTCGAATATACATAATTGTAATATTTGTATGGGACTCCCCAGGCAAGAATACCAGAGTGAGTTGCCATTTCCTTTTCCATGGAATCTTTCTAACCCAGAGATTGAACCTGTGTCTCCTGCTTGGCTGGCAGATTCTTTACCAGTGAGCCACCAGGGAAGCCCATGTATTATATCTAATGTATATAATATATATGGTATCTATCTATCTTTTTATCTATGTGGTCCCAGTCACATGGTCACTTGTGAGTAAAGTCATAAGTACGTTATTATATACTTATGTAATATGTTCATAATACTTATGTATTATGTATTTATGGAAGTTAAGTCCTAAGTACATTATTGTCTAAGTAGAAGAAGTAACTGAAGGAAAGGTATTTTTGTCACAACAAATGCATATTCATATAATATCAATATAAACTCAAAGTTTTGTAATCTCTTTTGATATTTCCTTGCAACTTAGCTAAAATTTCATGTAGAAAATCATGAATTATAGCAAGTTCTTTGATTGAAAATGTTCACAGTAGTCTTAGTTCTTCAAATTTCTACATTAGCTTTTCAAAATATGCCTTTACAAGCCTTTATCTTCACAGATATCAAGTGCTATTTTCCATGGAAAATGCTGAAATTATTAAATTTTAACTTAAAGTAGTCAATTTTTGAAATGCCTGAAATTTCCAAGTTAAAATTGAAATTGGCCAAAGGTAAATTGATTGATGGAATGCATATGAGGGAAAATGCAGTAGCCCACACACATATATTTGTCACCATTTTTGTGAACAAAGGAAAAAGACTGAATTTTTGAACCAAATTTTAGACATTTACAAAAGTATATCCAAGTTTCTAAACTAATGTTCTTATAATGTTTTTATTATTAGTCTACTTCAAATATGATTTCTCCCAATGAGTAATGCTTATGTTAGAGATGTCTTTCTTTTATTAGTGATCTCTTTGGTCTGACATCTGAAAAGGACTGATAGTAAGTGTAAGAACCATTTAGTACAGTAATAGCAATTTTTACACACAAAACATGATTTCGAATTAAAAGATGTTTCTCTCTTCCTTCCTCACACTCGCTCTACTTATGCAATAGGTAGCATTTACTATCAGCTGGAGACCTACCTAGGCAAGACATTTCACCTTATTTTAAGGAAACAATTTTGACATAAAAATTTTTCTAGCTGTGTTAATGAGAAGAGACCTAGACACCTAGAAGTTCACATTTCCATTAAAGCTTTCACATATGCTGATTTTCACTGCAGATTACCTATGTAAGTAATCCAAGAAGTCCAGCATACAGGTCAGGTGGCCTTGAATTCATCTCACTGTGCTGAACATTACCTACTTTTCCTCAGTTACTCATGATTTATTCTTATTAATGTTTGCAAATTCAGCATATTGGTCTGGCCTCACAAGGGGTATTCAAGGAAACTAATGTACAGGAAAAGCTATATCTAATGTTTATGAATAGTACTTTAAAATATA
Organism: Madoqua kirkii; assembly: GCA_006408675.1. Taxonomy (NCBI): domain Eukaryota; kingdom Metazoa; phylum Chordata; class Mammalia; order Artiodactyla; family Bovidae; genus Madoqua; species Madoqua kirkii. The sequence goes on along the minus strand of SJYC01075843.1, from coordinate 5,807 downwards.
GTGAAAGTGTTAGTTGCTCAGCCATGTCCAACTTTTGTAACCATATGGACTCTAGTCCTCCACCAGGCTCCTCTGTCCATGGAATTCTCCAGGCAAGAATACTGGAGTGGAAAGCCATTCCCTTCTCCAGGGGATCTTCCTGACCCTGGCATTGAACCCAGGTCTCCTGTATTTCAGGCAGATTCTTTACCATCTGATCCACCACGGAAGCCCTTAAAATATAGGGGAAGTTTAAAATGTCTGGGTTTTATAAATGGCATTATTGCTCTACTTTCTCTTTTACAGCTGATCAAATGGCACTATATAATAATTGCATTTATCCTATGTGTTATATCTTAATATAATATGTAGATAAATTTCAGTTTTATTCATGAGATAGTAATAATACATACCTAAACAAGTAAACTTGACATCCTAAGTATTCATAAAGCATGTTTTAATTTTCCTTTTCCAAGCGAAGCTTTTTCCCACAGACAGTTTAGCTTTTCATCAGAACAGCTTTTTCTCTACTTTATAGATGCCTTAATGATACCAGTGGTAATACCCTGAATATAGCATTTGTATATTTATGTATTTCCAGAAACTAGCCACATAATAACCCATCACCAGTCCATTTCAACATGTCACACTGTAATTATCGGCTTAGCTGTATCTCCCAACCCTAGCCTCCTTGCGTTTTGAGCATGCAACTGTGCAGTTATTTACTATTGTCAAAGGGTCAGTTTGGTGGCATGTCATCAATTCTAGTGATGCTGGTAGCAAATAGTTGGCCAGATTCCTTTAATGGAATTTTATAATTTGTTTTCTTATATTTTGGAGCAGGTCAGCAAATTTTCAGACAGCAATATTCTGGATCAGATGGTTCCCCAGCCATCAAATCTGTTTTTGATATGCAAATATGTTCTTTAATCATCAAGACACCTGGAAGGCATAGATCAGGCATTTTTGAACAAAAAGAAAAAGCAGGAGGGAAGTTAAACAGTTGAAGACAAGAAACCCATGAAAAACAGGATATTTCTGTAGAGGTAATGCTGAAACAATTTATATTATAATAGAGATGTGTGCATGCTAAGTTGCTCCAGTCCTGCCACCTCTTTGTAAACCTAGGGGACTGTACCCTGCCAGGCTCCTTGGTCCATGGGATTTTCCAGGCAAGAATACTGAAGTGGGTTGCCATTTCCTTCTCCAGGGGATCTTCCTGATCCAGGGATCCACCCCAAGTCTCTTATGTCTCCTGCATTGGCAGGCAGATTCCTTATCACTAGTGCTACCTGGGATGCACCTGTAATAGAGATGAAGTGAAGACGTGAAGTCACTCAGTCGTGTCCGACCCTCAGCGACCCCATGGATTGCAGCCTTTCAGGCTCCTCCGTCCATGGGATTTTCCAGGCAAGACTGCTGGAGTGGATTGCCATTTCCTTCTCCAGGAGATCTTCCCGACCCAGGAATTGAACCCGGGTCTCCCACACTGCAGGCAGATGCTTTACCTCCAGAGCCACCAGGGAAGCCCAATAATAGAGATATCATTGAGTAAATGGGCATTCAGTGAAGTGAATTTTAGAAAAGCTAAATAGACTATCACTGAGTGAAAGTTCTTGACTCAGGAGTCGTAAGTTCAAGTCCTTAAAGTCATTTAATGATAGTGTTGTGCACAATTTTCTCATTGTAAAGGAGAGGAAATATTAGCAAACTTCAAATGGTGTTATATAAATTAAATGAGAAAACTGCAGTTGATTAATTATAATTTATTCCTTTTACCCCCTTCAGATTTCAAGGCCTTGTCTCCGTTTAAAGTTCTTTAAAAACATATGTTTTATATGCATTAGGACATGTTCTATTTTTATAATCACTTGATCTCTTTGTCTTATTGCTCAAATTAGAGACTTCCTTAGGTCAAAAACAATATCTTATTTCTTGATTATTTTCCAGTAGTTGCTCTTCTAATGAATTCACAATATTAGTTAAGCAATAGGTTTGTGTGTGTGTTTCTTTATTTCCTCAAGGAAATCAGTCCTGAACATTCATAGAAAGGACTGATGCTGAAGCTGAAACTCCAATCCTTTGACCACCTAAGCAAAGAACTGACTCATTGGAAAAGACCCTGATGCTGGGAAAGATTGAAGGCAGGAGGAGAAGGGTACAACAGAGGATGAGATGGTTGGATGGCATCACCAACTCGATGGACATGAGTTTGAGTAAGCTCCAGGAGGTGGTGATAGACAGGGAACCCTGGTATGCTGCAGTATGGGGTCACAAAGAGTCTGACATGACTGAGCGACTAAACTGACTGACATACAATATTATTAGTTTCAGGTATGCAACTGCAACATAGTGACTTGATTTGGTTGATGTCTGCAGGAAAGGAAGACTTCCCTCTGGTGGAGAATCATTGCAATGTTCAAAAAAAAATCCCAGAGTTGGGGCTCCCCAGGTGGCAGCCCTCTCTGTGCTCTGCGTAGTTACACAGTCATATCCGACTCTTTGTGACCCCACGGACTGTAGCCTGCCAGGCTTCTCTGTTCATAGTGATTCTCCAGCCAAGAATACTTGGAGTGGGTTGCCATGCCCTCCACCAGGGGATCTTCCCAACCTAGAAATCGAACCCAGGTCTCCTGCACTGCAAGCAGATTTTTTACTCTCTGAGCCACCAGGGGAGCCCAATAGTAAAGAACTCACTTCTCTGAGGTTCGACCCCTGGGTCAGGAAGATCCCCTGGAGGAGGGCACAGCAACCTACTTCAGTATTCTTGCCTGGAAAATCCCATGGACAGAGCAGCCCAGTGGATAACAGTCCATAGGGCCGCAAACTGAAGCCACTTAGCACAAATAAAATAGAATTGCAATGTAATTTTTTTCCCCATCAGCAACATTTCTGTAATTAACATCACTTCTTTCAGTTATTTATTTAATCAGGTTCCATGTAAAAATATAAGTAAAACACTGTTATTTTGTGTTATTGATGTTATTTTATTATGAGAAAGGGTAGAACTGTGCCTGTGAAAGTTTCCCCAGATAGGTTAAAAATTGACCGTTTTTGGATGCATATCCATTTAGAGGTACACAAAATTGAAATATAATTTCAGATTAAAAGAAGAGTATATACCTATCAATGAAGAACTGAAAGAGCATCAAATACATAGAAAACTACAAATTTCCCTGGATTGTTGAAGTAAAGTACAGAGTTAGAAAAATGGTGAAGGATTAGGTGCTATAGAATCTAATGTCTTCTTAAGGAGTTTGAATTTTTTTCCATAAATAAAAGAACACTGAAAGATTTTAAGATAGGCAGAGGCTTAGAAGTTTTGAAATTTTAAAAGATCGTTTTATAATGGCTTGAAGGATGGGGAAAAAAAGCAGAGCAGCTAAAAGAAGTACGAGTCTGGTATAACATAATAGCCATGAGGATGGGAAAGAGGTAAGTTTGAAGCTATATATGAGATAAATGAGCAGATTTTAATAGTTGAATGAATTTAAATAAAGAGAACGTCACGGGTTAGGCTTCCCTGGAAACAGATCTTGTGGCAGAACTGTGCGTACACATAGGTCATTTGGGAATGCTCTAGGAATCAACCAAATGAAGGAATAAAGGAAGCAGAATTCAGCAGAAGTTGGATTATTGATAGAATCTGAACAAAGATCATTCTTATGACAGGGACCTCTGAAGCTAGGATGGCAGTTCAGAATTTGGCATGGGCCAGTCTTGGAATGTCACCTTAGGAGTATCCTTGAAGTAAGGTCAGGGTGATGGGATTAGGGGCTTAGTTGTGAGATGTTAGTGCCAGGGGAATAAATGCTTTAGTCCTAAGAATACTTGGGGATGTAGGCAATGTTTGACTGCATTCAGTGCAGAGAAGGAAAGGGAGAAGCCAAGATTTTTTTATAAGCTACACAATGAAGATCATCTAAGACAATGGCAACCCAATCCAGTACTCTTGCCTGGAAAATCCCATGGATGGAGGAGCCTGGTAGGCTGCAGTCCATGGGGCCACAAAGAGTCAGACATAACTGAGTGACTTCACTTTCACTTTTCACTTTCATGCATTGGAGATGGAAATGGTAACCCACTCCAGTGTTCTTGCCTGGAGAATCCCAGGGACGGGGGAGCCTGGTGGGCTGCCGTCTATGGGGTCACACAGAGTCGGACACGACTGAAGAGACTTAGCGGCAACACAACAGCAAGTGTGATTTAGAGGCAGAAGGAGAAGGAGGTGACAGAGAATGAGATGGTTGAATGGCAGAGGATGAGATAGTTGATAGCATCAGCAACTCAATGGAACTGAGTTTGACAAACTCCAGGAAATAGTGAAGGACAGGGATGCTTGGCATGCTGAAGTCCATAGGGTCGCAAATAATCAGACATGACTTAGCAACTGAACAGCAAGTGTGATTTAGGGACAGTAAAAACATTTCTTTAAAATATTTGTTTCTAACAATAATATTAGATATCAGGTAGTACTAGTAAAGCAGGTTCTTTTTGAGAACCACCAAGAGCAACAAGACCCTCTTTTCTGATATTGTCTTTAAGGAAACGGGAAAGACCATTAAGGACTTTTTATGACAAGTCATTGAAACTGTGTCAATCCTGCAGCACAGTAGGTCTTCCACATCTGTAGGTTCCATGTCTGCTGATTAAACCAAATCTGTATTGAATATATACGGAGAAAAAAAATCCCAGAAAATACCAAAGAACAAAACTTAAGGTTGCCCCTAGCTGGCAACCATTTCCATAGCATTTACTTAATTTGTATTTGCAGCTATTAACATAGTGTGTGTGAGATGCTCAGTCATGTATTAAACCAAATCTGTATTGAATATATACGGAGAAAAAAAATCCCAGAAAATACCAAAGAACAAAACTTAAGGTTGCCCCTAGCTGGCAACCATTTCCATAGCATTTACTTAATTTGTATTTGCAGCTATTAACATAGTGTGTGTGAGATGCTCAGTCATGTCTGACACCTTGATACCTTGTAAATTGTGGCCCGCCCGACTCCTCTGTCCTTGGGATTTTCCAGGCAAGAATCTTAGAGTGGGTTGCCATTTCCTCCCTATCTTTCTGACTTGGGTATCCAACACTTGTCTACTGTGTTGTTATGCCAAGGAGTTTACCACTTATGTTTTTTTTTTTTTCCAGAAATTTAATTGCTTCAGGTCTTACGTTCAAGTTACATTCCATGTTGAGTTGATTTTTATGTTCATTGTAAGGTATTGGTCCGTTTCATTCTTTTGCATATGCTGTCCAGTTTTCTAAACATCATTAATTGAAGAGGCCATCCATTCCCCGTTGCATATTCTTGGCTCCTTGTCATATGACATTTAACTTGTCATCAGTTAAATGACCATATAGGTGTGGATTTATTATGGGCTGTCAGTTCTGTTCCATTGATCCATGTGTCTATCTCTATGCCCGTGCAATACTACTGTGATTACTATAGCCTTGTAAATATATTTTGCAATCAGGATTATGATATATCAGCTTTGTTCTTAAGATTGATTTGGCTAAATGGAGTGTATTGTGATTCCATATAAATTTCAGAGTTGTTTGTTCTCTATTAAAAATGCCATTGGAATGTTGATAGGGATTATAATGAATCTGTTGTTTGATTTGTACAGTATGAACATTTGAATATTAATTCTTCTAAACTCTGAGCATGAAATATCTTTCCATTTACATGTGACATCTTCAGTGTATTTTTATCAATGTCTTCTAGTTTTCAGTGTACAAGCTGTCTCTTATACACATCTAGATGTGTATAAGAGACAGATTTAGGAGTGTGGATTTGGTTTGGGTTTTGGTTTAAGGGTTTG
>SJYC01075840.1:0-20823 GCA_006408675.1 Madoqua kirkii | reverse complement strand
TGGTGTCATCTGCATATCTGAGGTTATTGATATTTCTCCCAACAATCTTGATTCTGGCTTGTGTTTCTTCCAGTCCAGCATTTCTCATTATGTACTCTGCAAGAAGTGTACAAAAAAAGATTTTCATGACCCAGATAACCATGATGGTGTGAATACTCACCTAGAGCCAGACATCCTGGAATGTGGAGTCAAGTGGGCTTTAGGAAGCATCACTATGAACAAAGCTAGTAGAGGTGATGGAATTCCAGTTGAGCTATTTCAAACCTTAAAAGATGATGCGGCAAAAGTGCTGCACTCAATATGTCAGAAAATCTGGAAAACTCAGCAGTGGCCACAGAACTGGAAAAGGTCATTTTTCATTTCAACTTCAAAGAAAAGCAATGACAAAGAATGTTCAAACTACCACTCCATTGCACTTGTCTCACATGCTAGCAAAGTGATGCTGTAACATCTTCAAGCCAGGTTTCAACAGTATGCGAACCATGATCTTCCAGATAGTCAAGCTGCATTTAGAAAAGGCAGAGGAACCAGAGATCAAATTGCCAATATCTGCTGGATCATTGAAAAAGCAAGAGAGTTCCAAAAAATATATACTTTTGCTTTATTGATTACACCAAAGGCTTTGGCTATGTGGATCACAACAAACTGGATAATTCTTAAAGAGACTGGAATACCAGACCACCTGACTTGCCTCCTGAGAAATCTGTATGCAAGTCAAGAAGCAACAGTTAGAATGGGACATGGAACAACAGACTGGTTCCAAATCAGGAAAGGAGTATGTCAAGGCTATATATTGTCACCCTGCTTATTTAACTTATATGCAAAATACATCATGCAAAATGCAGGGCTGGATAAAGCACAAATTGGAATCAAGATTGCTGAGAGATCTATCAATAACCTCAGATGCACAGATGACACCATCCTTATGGCAGAAAGCAAAGAACTAAAGAGCCTCTTGATGAAAGTGAAAGAGGAGAGTTAAAAAGCTGGCCTAAAACTCAACATTCTGAAAACTAAGATCATGGTATCCTGTCCTAGCACTTTATGGCAAATAAATGGAGAAACAATGAAAACAGTGGCTGACTTTATCCTTTTGGGCTCCAAAATCACTGCAGATTGGGACTGCAGCCGTGAAATTAAAAGGTGTTTGCTCCTTGAAAGAAAAGTTATGACAAACCTAGCCAGCATATTAAAAAGCAGAGCCATTATTTTGCCAACAAAGGTCCATCTGTCAAGGCTATGGTTTTTCCAATAGTCATGTATGGATATGACAGTTGGACTATAATAAAGTTGAGTGCTGAGGAATTGATGTTTTTGGACTGTGGTGCTGGAGAAGACTCTTGGAACTCCCTTGGGCTGGAAACCAGTCAATCCTAAGTGAAATCAGTCCTGAATATTCATTGTAAGGACGGATGCTGAAGCTGAAATTCCAATACTTGGCCTCCTGATGCAAAGAACTGACTCATTTGAAAAAACCCTGATGCTGGGATAGATTGAAGATGGGAGGAAAAGGGGATGACAGAGGATGAGATGGTTGTATGGCATCAATGACTCAATGGACTTGAATTTGAGCAAGCTCTAGGAGTTGATGATGGACAGGAAATCCTGACGTGCTATAGTTTATGGTATCGCAAAGAGTCAGACATGACTGAGCGACAGAAATCAATTAAACTGGCTACTCCTCAGGCTTAAAGAAAGCACGTTGCTACCCTGTCAGCCTAAGAAGGGCAAATTTGATTATAGGAGTCTGAAAGGGGGCTCAGAGTTGTTTGGACAAGGGACTAAAGTTTCTGGATACTCAGAGTACGGTCTGGAAGGGGAGGCACATTTCACTGGTCCCACTAATTCCTTGCTCCTTGGTGTACTAACAAAGGGGCCCCTCTTCCTGTGTCTAGGGATAGTACTTTCTTTCAATGTACTTGTCACACAGAGACTTCAAAGAATAACTATTGAATGAACAAGTATGTTGGTGATCAAGGGAATAAATACATGAACAAGAAGCCTAAAGTTGGTTGAAAGTAGGGATCTTGGTTCCATAAAGCATCATAAAAAATCCAGTTTAATAATTAGTGGACATGGGGCACAGTAGGAAAATGCAGGTATGCGGCTGTCTTTCCCCTGCAACAGTAGTGCTGGCCATTCTCTGGTGATGAAAGTCACATGAGATAAATCAATTATCCTTCATCTTATTGTAAATCACAAGTTCCAGAGTGCTATATTAAGAAATTGATCTTTCCCTCCTGAAATGTCTCTCTAATAGATACAGATCATCATTTCTTTGTCTATGTCATAGTCTTCCAGCATTATGTATATGTTTACAGGTTATTGCTATTCAATAACTCTGTCTTCAGCACACAGGTCTAAAGGATTAAAGGTCTTGATAGATGAAGACTAAAGATCAATGTTAACACAATTGATTTTTCACTTTGCAAAACTTGTCTGGAGAAGAGTGAAACATTTCCTGGGAAAGTGATTTGACATTTTTGCCTTGAGAAAGGCTTTTACTAAAATCACTGTTTGTAGTGTGATGGTACTTTGGGGAAAAAGGCACCAAGACAATCATTTATTAGAAAATTAAAATTTGAATATTGTGTCTGAGAGGGCATGGGCGCATTAAGTTTTCCTTATCAATCTTTGAATTGAAGTTTTAAAATTTTTGTAGAAATGGTATTTTACAGGTATTAGGTTGGAAACTTTGTTGGCTCTCTGAGGAAATTTATACTCTGCAAGATTATATAATCTGTTCAAGATTACTCAACAAGACAGAACTCAAAAATCTTTACACTTTTGACTGTGTCAAGGGAAGAAATTTTGTATATGCTATAATGTCACATATCTTTTGTTTTGTTTCTCCTTTTCATAAGCCATATTGTGAGGGCTACCATTATTCAGAGCTCCAGCTAGTTACCATAGGAACTTGAAAATGCCCAGACTTTGTTTCCCACATTTTAGTACAATGAATGACATTGGTCCAGGCAACTATGGTTCTGAGACAGGCCAGAAGATGAGCCAAACATCATGCTGAATACTTTGAAATTTCCATTCCATCATTTTGCCAATTATATGTTGATCATGTGTCCCACATTCATTGACTCCCACTTCTTGATGTTTTTCTTTTCTTCTGTTATTATGCCAGTTTTTTATGCTTTCATTGTAATAATGACAGCAATCAGCCTTAATCTTGCATCCTACTTGAAACACCCAAGCCACTTTAATACATATGGCATTTGATCAATGCATATACAGCAGCACTTTATATACATTTGCGTAGGAAGAAAGTAAAGTTCAGAAAGGTTAAGTGAATTGTCCAACCTTACCCAAGTAGGAAGTGAAAGAGTCATGCCTGACTCTTTGCAACCCCATGGACTATAGCCCACCAAGCTCCTGTGTCCATAAGATTTTCTAGGCAAGGATACTGTATTTGGTTGCCATTTCCTTCTCCAGGGGATCTTCCCAACCCAGGGATGGAACCCGGGTCTCCTGCACTGGAGGCAGATTCTTTACTGATTGAGTTACAAGGGAAGCCCAAGGGAATAGCTGGATAGAAGGCTCAATTTTCTGCAAGCAAATTTAAAGAGTACTCTTAGACAAGGCCATTCTATGCATTCAACGGCCACTGAATGAGCACACCTGGCAACTCTGGTGGGCAGAAATTTTCTGAGAAAAAAAAATTACTTTTAAGGAATTTTAAAGAATTTCTCTTTGAAAGTATTTTAATGATTTCAGAAAACACGTAGTGTAGATTTTACATTATAGCCCAAAAGTAATCTCAGTTCATTCAGTTCAGTCCCTCAGTCATGTCTGACTTTGTGACCCCATGGGCTGCAGAATGCCATGCCTCTCAGTCCATCACCAACTCCTGGAGCCTACATAAACTCATGCCCATCGTGTTGCTGATGCCATCCAATCATCTCATCCTTTGTCATCCCCTTCTCCTCGTGCCTTCAATTTTTCCCAGCAATAGGGTTTTTTCCAGTGAGTCAGTTCTTCACATCAGGTGGCCAAAGTATTGGAGTTTCAGCTTCAGCATCAGTCCTTCCAATGAATATTCAGGACTGATTTCCTTTAGGATAGACTAGTTGAATCTCCTTGCAGTCCAAGAGACTCTTAAGAGTCTTCTCCAACACTACAGTTCAAAAACATCAATACTTCAGCACTCAGCTTTTTTTATAGTACAACTGTCACATACATACATGACTACTTGAAAAACATAGCTTTGACTAGATGGACCTTTGTTGGCAAAGTAATGTCTCTGCTTTTGAATATACTGTCTAGGTTGGCCATAGCTTTTCTTCCAAGAAGCATGCATCTTTTAGTTTCATAGATGCAGTCACCATCTGTAGTGATTTTGGAGTCCCCCAAAATAAAGTCTTCCACCATTTCCATTGTTTTCCCATCTATTTGCCATGAAGTAATTGGACCAGATGCTATGATCTTATTTTATGAACGTTGAGTTTTAAGCCAACTTTTTCATTCTCCTCTTTCACTTTCATCAAGATGCCCTTTAGTTCCTCTTCCCTTACTGCCACACGGGTGGTGTCACCTGAGTATCTGAGGTTATTGACATTTCTCCAATATATCAGTTTTGATTCCAGCCTGTGTTTCATCCAGCCCAGCATTTTGCATGATGTACTGTGCATATAAGTTAAATAAGCAGGGTGACATTATGCAGGCTTGATGTACTCCTTTCTCAATTTGGAACCAGTCTGTTGTTCTATGTCCAATTCTAACTGTTTCTTCTTGACCTGCATACAGATTTCTCAAGAGGCAGGTCAGGTGGTTTGGCATTCCCATCTCTTTAAGAATTATTCAGTTTGTTGTGAACCACAGAGTCAAAGGCTTTGGCATAGTCAATAAAGCAAAGGTAGATGTTTTACTGGAACTCTGTTGCTTTTTTGATCATCCAGAGGATGTTGGCAATTTGATCTCTGGTCCCTCTGCCTTTTCTAAATCCATCTTGAACATCTGGAAGTTCATGATTCACATATTGCTGAAGAGTGGCTTGAAGAATTTTGTACATTACTTTGTTCATGTGTGAGAAGAGTGCTTCGTGCAGTAGTTTGAACATTCTTTGTCATTGCCTTTCTTTCAAATTGGAATGAAAACCCACCTTTTCCAGTCCTATGGCCATGCTGAGTTTTCCAGATTTTTTGACATATTGAGTGCAGCACTTTTACAGCATCATCTTTTAAGGTTTGAAATAGCCCAACTGGAATTCCATCACCTCCACTAGCTTTGTTCATAGTGATGCTTCCTAAGGCCCACTTGACTTTGCATTCCAGAATGTCTGTGTCTAGGTGAGTGATCACAGCATCATGATTATCTGAGTCTTGAAGATCTTTGTTGTTTTGTGTATTCTTGCCACCTCTTCTTAATATATTCTGCTTTTGTTAGGTCCATACAATTTCTGTCCTTTATTGTGCCCATCTTTGTGTGAATTTTCCTTTGGATCTTTAATTTTCTTGAAGAGATCTCTATAGTCTCACATTCTATTGTTTTCTTTTATTTCTTTGCATATATCGCTGAGGAAGCCTTTCTTATCTCTCCTTCTTGTTCTTTGGAACTGTGCATTCAAATGGGTATATCGTTCCTTTTCTCTTTTGCTTTCAGTTTCTCTTCTTTTCTCAACTATTTGTAAGGCCTTCTCAGACAACCACTTTGCTTTTTTGCATTCCTTTTTTTGAGGATTGTCTTGATCACTGTTTCCTGTACAATGTCATGAATGTCGATCCATAGTTATTCAGGCACTCTGTCTATCAGATCTAATCTCAGCATATTTCATTTCTAAAATATGATGGAAGCTAATTCCTGAGAGTTCTCTCAGGTTTGAAGTAGTTTATAAAATTGAATACTTTATACATAAAGTCAATAATAAAGTCAGAAATTCACCATTCCTTTCCTTAACCAATAGCCAACCACAGCAGCATCCCATGAAAGCAATAAAGATAATTGTATGAGTAAAGCTATTTTCAAGGTATTTTACAAGCTAAAACAAAACTAGAAACACATTACTTTGATTTAACCATTGCCTTCTCTGATGTTCCTCAGTGATCTAGATGGAAGCTAATTCCTGAGAGTTCTCTCAGGTTTGAAGTAGTTTATAAAATTGAATACTTTATACATAAAGTCAATAATAAAGTCAGAAATTCACCATTCCTTTCCTTAACCAATAGCCAACCACAGCAGCATCCCATGAAAGCAATAAAGATAATTGTATGAGTAAAGCTATTTTCAAGGTATTTTACAAGCTAAAACAAAACTAGAAACACATTACTTTGATTTAACCATTGCCTTCTCTGATGTTCCTCAGTGATCTGCTTTATAACCCCAGATTTTCAAAAATTCTGGTAAGACATGAATGAATTTAACACCACAATCAAATCATAAAATTTATATTTGCTACTATGAGCATATTTATACTTAACTTGAAATCATATTATACTGTACCTTGACTTCCCTTGATGCTCAGAAGTATAGAGTCTGCAGGCAATGCAGGAGACCTGGGCTCAATCCCTGGGTCGGGAAGATACCCTGGAGAATGGAATGGCAACCCACTCCAGTATTCTTGCCTGGGGAATTTCAAGGACAGGGGAGCCTGGTGGGCTTCTTGGGTCACAAAGAGTTGGATATGACTGAGCAACAGAGACACACATACTAGTACATATTTTATTCTATCAGTCAGTTCAGTTCAGTCGTTCAGTCGTGTCCAACTCTGAGACCTCATGAACTGCAGCACGTCAGGCTTCCCTGTCCATTACCAACTCCTGGAGTTTGCCCAAACTCACGTCCATTGAGTTGGTGATGCCATCCAGCCAACTCATCCTCGGTCGTCCCCTTCTCCTCTTGCCCCCAATGCCTCCCAGCATCAGAGTCTTTTCCAATGAGTCAACTCTTCGCATGAGGTGGCCAAAGCACTGGAGTTTCAGCTTTAGCATCATTCCTTCCAAAGAAATTCCAGGGCTGATTTCCTTCAGAATGGACTGGTTGGATCTCTTTGCAGTCCAAGGGACTCTCAAGAGTCTTCTCCAACACAACAGTTCAAAAGCATCAGTTCTTCAGCGCTCAGCTTTCTTCACAGTCCAATTCTCACATCCATACATGACCAAAGGAAAAACCACAGCCTTGACTAGACAGACCTTTTTTGGCAAAAAAAATATCTCTGCTTTTGAATATGCCATCTAGGTTGGTCATAATTTTCCTTCCAAGGATTAAGTGCCTTTTAATTTCATGACTGCAGTCACCATCTGCAGTGATTTTGGAACCCCTCCCAAAATAAAGTCTGGCACTGTTTCCATTGTTTCCCATCTATTTCCCATGAAGTGTTGGGACCAGAGACTGTGATCTTAGTTTTCTGAATGTTAAGCTTTAAGCCAACTTTTTCACTCTCCTCTTTCACTTCTGCCATAAGGGTGGTGTCATTTGCATATCTGAGGTGATTGACATTTCTCCCAGCAAACTTGATTCCAGCCTGTGCTTCTTCCAGCTCAGCATTTCTCATGATATACGTTAAAGTATATAAGTTAAATAAGCAGGGTAACAATATACAGCCTTGACATGATCCTTTTCCTATTTGGAACCAATCTGTTTTTCCATGTCCAGTTCTAACTGTTGCTTCCTGACCTGCATATAGGTTTCTCAAGAGGCAGGTCAGGTGGTCTGGTATTCCCATTTCTTTCAGAATTTTCCACAGTTCATTGTGATCCACACAGTCAAAGGCTTTGGCATAGTCAATAAAGCAGAAATAGATGTATTTCCAGAACTCTCTTGCCTTTTCTATGATCCAGCGGATGTTGGCAATTTGATCTCTGGTTCCTCTGCCTTTTCTAAACCAGCTTGAACATCAGGAAGTTCACAGCTCATGTATTGCTGAAGCCTGGCTTGGAGAATTTTGAGCATTACTTTACTAGCATGTGAGATGAGTGCAATTGTGCGGTAGTTGGAGCATTCTTTTGCATTGCCTTTCTTTGGGACTGGAATGAAAAGTGAGCTTTTCCAGTCCTGTGGCCACTGCTGACTTATCCAAATTTGCTGGCATATTGAATGCAGCACTTTCACAGCATCATCTTTCAGGATCTGAAATAGCTCAACTGGAATTCCATCACCTCCACTAGCTTTGTTCATAGCTATGTTTTCTAAGGCCCACTTGACTTCACATTCCAGGATGTTTGGCTCTAGGTGAGTGATCACACCATCATGATTAACATGTTGTGAAGATCTTTTTTTGTACAGTTCTTCTGTGTATTCTTGCCACCTATTCTTAATATCTTCTGCTTCTGTTAGGTCCATACAATTTCTGTCCTTTATCAAGCCCATCTTTGCATGAAATGTCCCCTTGGTATCTCTAATTTTCTTGAAGAGATCTCTAGTCTTTCCCATTCTGTTCCTTTCCTCTATTTCTTTGCACTGATCGCTGAGCAAGGCTTTCTTATCTCTTTTTGCTGTTCTTTGGAACCCTGCATTCAGATGCTTGTATTTTTCCTTTTCTCCTTTGCTTTTTGCTTCTCTTCCTTTTACAGCTATTTGTAAGGCCTCCCCAGACAGTCATTTTGCTTTTTTGTGTTTCTTTACCATAGGGATGGTCTTGATCCTTGTCTCCTGTATAATGTCATGAACCTCATTCCATAGTTCATCAGGCATTCTACCTATCAGATCTAGGCCCTTAAATCTATTTCTCACTTCCACTGTATAATCATAAGGGATTTGATTTAGGTCATAATCCCCAGACAGTCATTTTGCTTTTTTGTGTTTCTTTACCATAGGGATGGTCTTGATCCTTGTCTCCTGTATAATGTCATGAACCTCATTCCATAGTTCATCAGGCATTCTACCTATCAGATCTAGGCCCTTAAATCTATTTCTCACTTCCACTGTATAATCATAAGGGATTTGATTTAGGTCATATTTGAATGCTCTAGTGGTTTTCCCTACTTTCTTCAATTTATGTATGAATTTGGCAATAAGGGTCATGGTTGAGAGGTCTGACAGAATGTGGTCCACCAGAGAAGGGAATGGCAAACCACTTCAATATTCTTGCCTTGAGAACCCTATGAACAGTATGAAAAGGCAAAATGATAGGATATTGAAAGAGGAACTCCCCAGGTCATTAGGTGCCCAATATGCTACTTGAGATCAGTTGAGAAATAACTGCAGAAAGAATGAAGGGATGGAGCCAAAGCAAAAACAATACCCAGCTGTGGATATGACTGGTGATAGAAGCAAGGTCCGATGCTGTAAAGAGCAATATTGAATGCTGTTGCTGCTGCTGCTGCTGCAAAGTCTCTTCAGTTGTGTCTGACTCTCTGTAACACCACATACGGCAGCCCACCAGGCTCCCCTGTCCCTGGAATTCTCCAGGCAAGAACACTGGAGTGGGTTGCCATTTCCTTCTCCAATACATGAAAGTAAAAAATGAAAATGAAGTCACTCAGTCATTACATGACTCTTTAGCGACCCCATGGACTGCAGCCCAACAGGCTTCTCAATCCATGGGATTTTCCAAGCAAGAGTCCATGAATCAAGGCAAATTGGAAGTGGTCAAACAGGAGAATGCAAGAATGAATGTTGACATTCTAGGAATCAGTGAACTAAAATGGACTGGAATGGGATTTAACTTAGATGACCATTATATCTACAACTATGGGCAGGAATCCCTTAGAAGAGATGGAATAGTCATCATGGTCAACAAAAAAGTCTGAAATGCTGTACTTGGATGCAATCTCAAAAATGACAGAATGATCTCTGTTTGTTTCCAAGGCAAACCATTCAATATCACAGTAATTCAAGTCTATGCCCCAACCAGTAATGCTGAAGAAGCTGAAGCTGAATGGTTCTATGAAGACCTACAAGACCTTTTAGAACTAACACCCATAAATATGTCCTTTTCATTATAGGGAACTGGAATGCAAATGTACGAAGTCAAGAAACACCTGGAGTAACAGGTAAATTTGGCCTTGGAATATGGAATGAAGCAGGGCAAAGGCTAATAGAGTTTTGCCAAGAGAACGCACTGGTGATAGCAAACACCCTCTTCCAACAACACAAAAGAAGATTCTGCACATGGGCATCACCAGATGGTCAACACCAAAATCAGATTGATTATATTCTTTGCAGCCAAAATTGAAGAAGCTACATACAGTCAGCAAAAACAAGACAGAGAGCTGACTGTGGCTCAGATCATAAACTCCTTATTGCCAAATTTATTCTATGCTATGAACTTAATTAATCT
Organism: Madoqua kirkii; assembly: GCA_006408675.1. Lineage (NCBI taxonomy): Eukaryota > Metazoa > Chordata > Mammalia > Artiodactyla > Bovidae > Madoqua > Madoqua kirkii. The sequence goes on along the minus strand of SJYC01075840.1, from coordinate 10,598 downwards.
CATCTAGTCCCTTTGTGTCTTTCCAAACATGTGAGTTTTAGTAAACATTTAAGCTATCTGGTAAGGGAGTTAACTGCTCCAGCTAGAGTCAACTGTTGGCAGCAGTCAAAAGATTAATCCACTCCTTCTCACCCTTCTCCCCCCAAAATGATACTTGATCAAGATATGTGCATGTTGAGTATCTCATCGTTTATTAATGTGTTTTGCAATCTGGAATATGTACACAAGTATAAATTATTATTGTCATTACCCCTGTTTCTCTAGGTCTAAATTTGTAATTTAAAATCAGTTCCCATTACTAGTATAGGCATATGTCAGAGATATTTTAGATTTAGTTCCAGACTACTACAATAAAGTGAATATTGCAATAAAGTGAATTATATAATTTTTTGTTTCCAGTGAAAAGAAGTTATATTATACTCTACTGCATTATCATAAGCATCCAATAACAGTATGTCTAAAGTAATGTACATAGTTTAATTTTAAAACACCATACTGCTAAAAAATCTGACTATCATCTGAGCCTTCAGTGAGTCATAGTTTTTGCAGGTGGAGGGTCTTGCCTTGATGCTTGTTGTTGCTGACTGATCAGGGTGGTGATTGCTGAAGGTTGCAGTAGCTGTGGCAATTTCTTGAAATAAGACAACAGTGAAGTTTGCTGTGTCAATTGATTTTTTTTTTTTCATTAACAGTTTTTGGTAGCATACAATGCCTTTTCCCACAGTGAAGTGAAGTCGCTCAGTCGTGTCCGACCCTCGGCGACCCCATGGGTTGCAGCCTTCCAGGTTCCTCCATCCATGGTATTTTCCAGGCAAGAGTGCTGGAGTGGATTGCCATTTCCTTCTCCAGGGGATCTTCCCGGCCCAGGAATCGAACCCGGGTCTCCCACACTGCAGGCAGACGCTTTACCATCTGAGCCACCAGGGAAGCTCTTCCCACAGTAAGTGAAGCGAAGTCGCTCAGTCGTGTCTGACTCTTTGGGACCCCATAGACTGTAGGATACCATGCTCCTCTGTCCATGGGATTTTCCAGGCAACAGTACTGGAGTGGGTTGCCATTTCCTTCTCCAGGGCATCTTCCCAACCCAGGGCTCAAACCCAGGTCTCCTGCATTGTAGACAGACGCTTTACTGTCTGAGCCACCAGGGAGGTCCACAGTAGAACTTGTTTAAAAATTGGAGTCAATCTTCTCAAACACTGCTGCTGTTTTAGCAACTAAATTTATGTAATATTTCAAATCCTTTGTTGTCATTTCAACAGTCTTCACAACATTCCAACCAGGAGTAGATTCCATTTCAAGAAACCATATTCTTTGCTCACTTATACAAAGCAATTCTTCAATCAATAGTTTTGTTAAGAGATTACAGCATTTCAGTTGCATCTTCAAGCTCCACTTCTAATTCCAGTTCTCTTGCTATTTCTACCACCTCTGCAGTTACTTCCATTACTTATCTTGAATTTCTCAAATTCATCCATGAGAGTTGAAATCAACTTCTTTCAAATTCCTATTAACTTTGATATCTTGACTTCTTCCCATGAATCACAAATATTCTTATTGGCATGTAACAGTGAATCCTTTCCCGTAGGTTTTCAGTTTACTTTGCCCAGATCCATCAGAGGAATCACTATCTGTGGCAACTGAAAAGCTGTAATCTCTAGCTTTCAAACTGTCTCAACTTTCAACATGCCTTCCTCGCTAAGCTTAATTATTTCTAGCTTTTGTGTTAGAGTAAGAGACATGCAACCCTTTCCAACTGAAAACTGAGAGGCCATTATAAGGTTATTAATTGACCTAATTTCAATATTGTTGTATCTCAGGGAATAGGAAGAGTCAGGACAGGGAGAGAGATAGGGGAGCAGCCAGTTGGTAGAACAGTCAGGACACGCACAATATATATTGATTAGTTTTGCCATCTTATATGGGTGTGGTTTATGGCATCCCAAAACAATTAAAATACAACAGTGACATCAGAGATTTCAGGTCATCATGACAAATATAATAATGGAAAAGTCTGAAATACTGTGGAAATTACCAACACGTGACCCAAAGACATGAAGAGAGCACATTCTGTTGGAAAACTGGCAAAGCACAATAAAGTGAAGTACAGTAGATGAGTTATGCCTGTAATCCTCTTTCTTTTCCAGAATATCAGCCCTACTATTTATTGGAGATCAACGGAACCCCAACATATGCTAACAGATGTGTATTTTCACTTGGGGCTCATTGAGGAGTTGGGGCTTGGAGAAGACAATGGCACCCCACTCCAGTACTCTTGCCTGGAAAATCCCATGGGTGGAGGAGCCTGATGAGCTGCAGTCCATGGAGTCACAAAGAGTCGGACAGGACTGAGTGACTTCACTTTCACTTTTCCCTTTCATGCATTGGAGAAGGAAATGGCAACCCACTCCAGTGTTCTTGCCTGGAGAATCCCAGAGACAGAGGAGCCTGGTAGGTTGCCATTTATGGGGTCAGACAGAGCCGGACACAATTGAAGTGACTTAGCAGCAGCAGCAGCAGAGGAGTGGGGGTTAGTGACAAATCTCCATGCCAGGCCTATAATAAACCAAGCATTTTGTCAAGCACAAGAGATACACGAACTGAACCCACACCATCTTGGAAATTTGAGTTTAGTTGGGAAACAAACATACAGCAAAGCAGAGTGTGATCAGTAATATGGTATGGAAGAACAAAGTGCTCTGAGAGCCTGTAGAAGAAACTGGACTAGAGAGTCAGAAAAGCCAGAGGAGACATAGAAGCTGCGAAGAAAAGGATGACCTGTGAGGAATGAGAGGAAGCATATTCTAGGCAGAAGAAAAAAATGCCTAAACCTCCACCAAAGCATATGGCCTACAACATTCCACGATGAATTAAGTTCTGCTCTGGTCCCCTAGGTGATACCTGCTTTGAAAGTCTGACTTGCTTGTTAAGCAGCAATGAAGGCTAATTGCTTCTCCTTTTAAGATATACAGATCACCAGCCTCACACCACAATGTTAACAGGCAATACCCATCTCTATGCTGCTCTAATACGCTGAATCCCTCCAGGTGTCACACTGTTTTGGGCAGAGATGAGAAGTTTAGCAAGAAAGTCACCCAAGTAAAACCATGACATTGTCAAGATTATCTGGTTTACTCTGGCAAATACTGCATTAAGTTACTGCTTAGCAATAACTTAATTTACTGCTAATAAACTTAGCAGTGGTTGAATGATCACCCACATTCTTATTTTCCTCTGCCCTCTGAAAGTAACACACCTGATACTTCCCACCCATGTCTCCTTTTCACAAGTAGATATGAAGAAAGACTGAATTCAGTCAGTCTTTAAGGATCTTAAAATACTTGAGGTCCTTAGAATGCAAAGCTAGACAAGGGTATGCTTTGAAGCAATGTGATTTTACATTCTGATATTAGTTCCTTAATATATATTTGTATTAAATTTTTATATCAATAAGATGGCTCAGAAAATTAGAGGGCTAAGTATGGGTATATAACTTTGAAAAGAAGTATATGTTTACTACATATCCTGTATACAATTAACTTGATTCTTGGGGGAAAAAAGGCTATAAATAGCAAGTCTCTTGTTTTTCTCAATAATAGAAAATTCTTAAGAATGATACTTCCAGGCTAATAAATGTCATCCACACCAAACAATATAGCAGGAACTTGCACAGAATCTGATACTTGTTCTGCTCAAAGGACAACATACAGGCAAAAAAGAGACTCAGATTTAATACCCATACCATTTCTTAGGGGCTTGGTTTGCCTGCCATTTATAATTTCCATTTATTGCTTCCTTAATTGCCTGGGCATGATCTTATATTTTGTGACCTTTTCCTTTTTTTTCTGTGGGGCTTTAAATGATTTGCACATATCATCTTTAATTGACACCTTAGTGTGACATCAGCAAAATAGAGAGGATGGATAGCACAATACACAAAGCATTATCCTTGCAACTACATTTTTAATACTTTGGAAAACAAATTAGCTGAAGATACTCAACTTTAAGCTTTTCTTGGCAATCTTTTCTAGGAGGGTGATTGTAGTACTGAAATTGGCTAGCGTACCAAATCATCGAAAAAGGATATTTAACTTCAACCCCAAATTTAGCAAATGAGGTTCACATAGAGAACACTTTTCTTTATATGAGTCTCATTAGGAAGAGGTGAAAGTAGGTTTGAGAAATTATAACCCATTGTATATGTTGGAGATAATTGAGATAGAGACCTGTTATAGTCATATACCTTTAGCACTCCTAGCAAACTTAGATTTCACAAGACCGGTCCTCTTTTGATGCTGAGGACACTGAAGCTTGACAGCTTTCTCAGCATCACAGTTAGACACTGATTTAACATAATTAATGCAGATGTAAATGTATATGATTAGAACACACAAAGACCCACAAGGAAGAAATGGCATTACTTTCTTTTGAGAGAGAGTTGTGAATGATTTTTCTGTTTTATTGTATAAAAATCAGGAGAAAAAGAGGCCATTCCAATGACTGAAGAGGTAAGAGATATTAAAGATAATTTAGATCCTTTGGCTTTCTCATTCCTTGTCAGATGTTTAAATCCCCTCTATTAATTCTATGTAAATAATTCTACTTTAGAATTAATATGTAGTCATCCAAGTTATTCTTGAATATCTCTGGCAATGGAGAATATACTATTTCAGAGTCATACATTTCATCTAAATTAGCCCAAATCAATTTCCTTGCAAGTCCTTTCCTTGCAGAAGCAGACTTGTAGATTGGATAGTGAAATGATAACCACTAGATGTATAGATATATTTAGTCATCTATAATGGAACAGTTTATCAGAATCAGATATAAGGTCAAAGAATTCAATACCTTTACTATGAAACATGCAAAACCAAAAAGTGAATTAAAATGCTCCTCAACTCTTCAACTATTAAATATTGCAATTATGTTAGTCACTTTATCAGTTTTGCATGATAACCTGGACATATATATATACATGATTAAATTTAGCAAGAAGTTAATAACAGCAGTAAAATTTTAGATCTAAAGCTAATATTCTTATGTTACAGTGTCACATACTTTTAAACCAAAAAAATTCTTATATATAAGAAAATTTCAAGAGTATTATTTCCCTTCTAGTAAAGCAGTTATTTATCTTAGACTGTTCAGTGGTAGAATAAGATAGTCTGAAAAAGGTACAGATGGATGAGTGATAAGTGCTAGCGTAAACGAGAAACATCTTATGGCAAAATGCTGAAGCCATGCACAATAGAAAAAGATGTTTATGAAACACAATCAGTGACCTTGTCTTGAATTCTGTGTCTGAAAGAAAGGCGTTCTTAGCAGAGGCTTCACCCAGAAACCATCTTTCATCTATTGTCACTGCTAAACGTTCCATGATAAGGAGTCAAATTCAACTTTGAGTGAATGAGATTTTACTCTTTAGCTAATAATGCAGATATATCTATATATAAACTGATAAAGTATATGTATATATATATGTATATATATATATACACACACACACACATGTATATCTCCATATATATTTATATATATATATGGAAATCTAACCAGTCCATTCTGAAGGAGATCAGCCCTGGGATTTCTTTGGAAAGAATGATGCTAAAGCTGAAACTGCAGTACTTTGGCCACTTCATGCAAAGAGTTGACTCATTGGAAAAGACTCTGATGCTGGGAGGGATTGGGGGCAGGAGGAGAAGGGATGACAGAGGATGAGATGCCTGGATGGCATCACTGACTCGATGAACGTGAGTTTGAGTGAACTCTGGGAGTTGGTGATGGACAGGGAGGCCTGGTGTGCTGCAATTCATGGGGTCCCAGAGTCGGACATGACTGAGCGACTGAACTGAACTGAACTGAACTAATGTCTCTTGAGGTTCAAACTGTGACATAGGAGGATCCTGAATTCACCTCCTCCCATGGACACAGTGTTTCTACACACAAAGTTCTTTCCTCTGAAAAAAATTTAAAGGCTGGCTGAGCAATGACTATACATGAGGCAAATGAGAAAACACACACACACACATGCCTGAGTGACCAAACTGAACTGAACTTATATATATATATATATATATATATATATATATATATAATAAATACAAACCTTGAAGTAATTTCTAGTAATATTCTTTATCAAACTACTACTTTTTTATTTTAACTTATTCTCCCAAATGTATTGTTTTCTGTGTCTAAACATGAATCCACATGTGGGAAGATAGGGATACATGTTTCATGTATGTGTTTGTGTATGTGATTATATGATGATACATTTTTCAGCACCCAACTGGCTAACTCAGAACAAGGATGAAATGTAACTTAGTGACTCATAACACAGGCCTCCAGGTCTGCTCTGGCCCATCAATATCTATGTGCTCTTGTACCATTTTTCTTAATGTGTGGTTGCCTCAGCCTTTTGTCTGTAAGATGGTTTATAAGTATCTCCTAAGCACTTAACACTGTCTGGATCAAACTTTAAGTGACCAATAAATGCTGATTGTAATCACTATCAGTCACAATATATCACAAAGAATTATAGAATGGGCTATAGGATTTAGTTTCTACATTCAAGAGATCTGGCAAAATAAAAATATATTTTTAATAATTTAGTTATCTCTATATAAAAGTATATGGCTTAGCAGCCAAAATATAAGGTGAAGTTAGTTGCACTATTTGAAGAAAATGATAGTACAGTTTGTGTACTTTAGAAAAAAACTCACATTTGCTTTCTCAATATTTAATTCATAGTTATCTTTTTATTTTGTAAAAAGCCTATGTAAACCATTTAAATATATATTTAAGAGCATTAAGTTAGCCAAACATCTAATATGAGCCAGTACAAAATTTTCAGCTCCAGTACTTTATAAAAATAAAGTTTCTTATTGATTCTGTCTCAATTTACTGCATCTAACAGAACAAACCCTTCTATCTGCCTTGACTCCAGTTTCCTCGCCTTACACTGAGGTTTTTGTACCAGGATGTATTAGTAACTGAGCTTGAATTCATTTGTTGAATAAAAGTTTTCATAGGACTGAACTGTATGCAGTTAGGATAGTGTATGAGATGATGAGTTGAGCACATGTATTTACTTCCCCTCTCACACAAAATCCCAGAAAAAAATATGGAAATATAGATATATAAGAAAAATAATAAAAAATACTCAAAGCAATATCAGCATGTGTGAAATTCACAACTTATAAAATAGAGACAGTAATCAAACTAGAGAATTTCATAGCCAGAAACATGTAGAATTAGACTTCACAGATAGGAACATAAGTTCATAGTCTGTATATCCAATGAAGGAGGTGTTCAAAAGCAAACACTGAAGAATTTCACTAGAAATTTCATTGTAAACAACTTGACCACTTGTAACTGTCTTCCTTGGAGAAGTACATGAAGCTAAATGTTCGTTTACACTGAAGCAGTTGGCATTGTTTATTCATTCACTCAGTCATTCATTCTCTTATTTTTTAGAGAAAATCTGAAATATTCTTTAAGGTATCTTTGCTGTCACCTGTGGGCATGTCTGATACTTTCTTATTTCTCACTCAGATTTGATGATACTTTTGATATATCCAGGTTCAAGGTTATTTATCCTCAGAACATTGAGAAAATTGACCTATTGCCTTTATGCACCTGAGTCATCAGTAATCATTCTGGTAAAACAACCTGATTCTTGTCTATTTGCAGCTAGTTTTCCCCTCTCTTTATGGAAGCTTTTAGGATTTTATAAATTTCCTGTTCTTAGTTTTCACCACCATTATTTTTCAATCAGTGAGACTTTATCTTCTTACGCTCTTAGTAACTAGTTTCAGTTCGACTAACGTTGTTCTCTAATTCTGTTATACTGTGATTTTTTTTTTTTACTATTTCTTTGAATATTTTTGTCTCCTCCATTTGTTTTATTCTCTTTTTTCCAGCAAATTTGGAAAACTCAACAGTGGCCACAGGACTGGAAAAGGTCAGTTTTCATTCCAGTCCCAAAGAAATCAATGCTGAAGAATGCTCAGGCTACCACACAATCGCACTCATCTCACACTCTGGTAAAGTAATGCTCAAAAGTCTCCAAGCCACGCTTCAACAATACATGAACCGTGAACTTCCAGATGTTTAAACTGGTTTTAGAAGAGGCAGAGGAACAAGAGATCAAATTGCCAACATCTGCTGGATCACAGAAAAAGCAAGAGAGTACCAGAGAAACATTACTGGCTATGACAAAGCCTCCGACTGTGTGGATCACAATAAAGTGTGGAAAATTCTGAAAGAGATGGAAATACCAGACCACCTGACCTGCCTCTTGAGAAACCTATATGCAGGTCAGGAAGTGACAGTTAGAACTGGACATGGAACAACAGACTGGTTCCAAATAGGAAAAAGAGTACATCAAGGCTGTATATTGTCACTCTGCTTATTTAACTGATATGCAGAGTACATCATGAGAAATGCTGGGCCTGAAGAAGCACAAGCTGGAATCAAGATTGCCGGGAGAAATATCAATAACCTCAGAATGCAGGTCAGGAAGTGACAGTTAGAACTGGACATGGAACAACAGACTGGTTCCAAATAGGAAAAAGAGTACATCAAGGCTGTATATTGTCACTCTGCTTATTTAACTGATATGCAGAGTACATCATGAGAAATGCTGGGCCTGAAGAAGCACAAGCTGGAATCAAGACTGCAGCAGAAGAAATATCAGTAACCTCAAATATGCAGATGACACCATCCTTATGGCAGAAACTCAAAAGCCTCTTGATGACAATGAAAAAGGAGAGTGAAAAAGTTGGCTTAAAGCTCAACATTCAGAAAACTAAGACGATGGCATTCGGTCTCATCACTTCATGGGAAATAAATGGGGAAACAGTGGAAACAGTGGTTGACTTTAATTTTCTGGGCTCCAAAATCACTGCAGATGGTGATTGCAGCCATGAAATTAAAAGATGCTTACTCATTGGAAGGAAAGTTATGACCAACCTAGATAGCATATTCAAAAGCAGAGACATTACTTTGCCAATAAAGGTTTGTCTAGTCAAGGCTATGGTCATGTATGAATATGAGAGTTGGACTGTGAATGAGAATTGATGCTTTTGAATTGTGGTGTTGGAGAAGACTCTTGAGAGTCACTTGGACTGCAAGGAGATCCAACCAGTTCATTCTAAAGAAGATCAGTCCTGGGTGTTCATTGGAAGGACTAATGCTGAAACTCCAGTACTTTGGACACCTCATGCAAAGAGTTGACTCATTGGAAAAGACTCTGATGCTGGGAGGGATTGGGGGCAGGAGGAGAAGGGAACGACAGAGGATGAGATGGCTGCATGGCATCACCGACTCAATGGACATGAGATTGGGTAAACACCGGGAGTTGGTGATGGACAGGGAGTATGGCGTGCTGCCTTTCATGGGGTCGCAAAGAGTCAGACAGGACTGAGCAACTGAACTAAACTGAACTGATGATGTCTCTTGAAGTTCAAGACTATGATATAGGAGGATCCTGAACTCACCACCTTCCATGGACACAGTGTTTCTACATACAAAATTCTTTCCTCTGAAAAAAATCTAAAGGCTGGCTGAGCAATGACTACACATGAGGCAAATGAGAAAACACACACATACACACACACACACACAAACATACACATACACACATGCACACACACATGCACACACACATACACACACACACATACACATACACACAACACACATCAAAAAGGATGGAAGAGGCTGGGCCACAATGTCACCATAAGCCCTACCCCCAGCACAGCAGTCCATAATCAGAAAAGAGCTTATAACTCCCCAAGTTTTGCCCTGAGGAGCAAAATGTTTGAACCCAACATTTGGTTTCCCAACTCTTAAGACCCACACTTGAGAGAGAAATGACCCCAAACATCCATTTTTGAAAACCAACAGGCCTTCTGCCCATGTGACACCCATGACTTCAGCAGTCTGAGGAATAGCTCTTAAAGTGCTCATCTGCTCAGATCCAAAGGCAGCCAATTGCACTCAGACTATAAGTGAGACAGGGTTGTTTACTTATATTAAAGCATTGCCCTGAAGGGCAGGGACCTAATGTAACACAAAAAGGAGCTTGATGGAACAGTCATGAATGACAAGATTTGGTCAACAATTTTTATTCTACATGTTATCTTTGTGAGATTTTTGTACCAAGGATATGCAGTTGTAGGAAAAAAAGGAAAAAAAGTAAGAGAACGTTCAATTTCTATCCTTTGGAAAACTTTGAGTAAGATTGGAAGGATTTTCCTTAATGCTTGCTTGATTTGCAAAATAACAGATATGTGTGTGTGTTTGTGTGTGTGTGTATGCTTATGCATGTCTATGTACACAAAGATTTTTACCCCAACATTTTAATTATAATAAATATCAAACACATGGCAAAATAGAAAAAAATTGCAATGGACACTCTCTTACCTTTAAAATATCATTGTGCTTTTTATAATACATAGTTTTTCATCTATTGTTATGACAAAATATCTTATAATGCTTAAATGTTTAAAACCTAAATTTTCTAAAGTTAGATTTGGTAAATTACAGGATTGGGAAAACTTACCCATTTTATGTGAAACCATCAAAACTTTTGATAACTC
>SJYC01075838.1:0-13548 GCA_006408675.1 Madoqua kirkii | reverse complement strand
ACCAGGCTCCCCCATCCATGGGATATTCCAGGCAAGAGTACTGGAGTGGGGTGCCATCGCCTTCAGAAAATTATACAATCATCAAAATTATTTGGCATTATTTACCTGGTGTTTTAAAAAAACATAAGACTCTAGGCTGATATTTTGATAGAAGTTATAAGATATTCTCAATTAGAACCATACCTGTACACTTTTACCTAATAGCACGGCTACTCTCTGATTTTGGTGTTAAAACTCATGCTTCTTATTCTCTCCCTCTTCATAAACTGGAGAAATATAGTGTAGAGTCTTCAGTAACAGAAATATATACCTATAGAAGTTAAAATATGTGTCTAAACATTTTTTTACTTTTTGTGCTACATTGTTTGATATTTTAATAAAGATAGCATTTAGAAACTAAATTTGAACTGGAAATTGTACTTGACTCCATTGTGCATATTATTAGAGAGAACTGAAGAGTGTAGCCAGTCAACTTTTACCACCTTTGTGCTAAATCCATATGTCTTCTTGCTCTTCACATTAATCTTGAAGACCAATTCACTTTAAGCCAATGCTTCTCAACTTTGCTTCATGCCTTATTGCCTTTCATATTCTTAGTATATAATCATCAGTCACATCTATAGAATAGGGACACAAGCCCCAAAGTGTAGTTGAGAATTACTACTAAAAACAGTGAGAGTAACATCTCACTTCAGTCGCTCAGTCATGTCCGACTCATTGTGACCTAATGGACTGCAGCACACCACACCTCCCTGTCCATCACCAACTCCCAGAGTTTTCTCAAACTTAAGTCCATTGAGTCGGTAATGCCATTCAACCATTTCATCATCTGTCGTCCCCTTGTCCTTCAACCTTCAATCTTTCCCAGCATCAGGGTCTTCTCAAATGAGTCAGTTCTTCATATCAGGTGCCCAAAGTATTGGAGTTTCAGCTTCAGAATCAATCCTTCCAATGAATATTCAGGACCAATTTCCCATAGAATGGACTGGGTGGATCTCCCTGCTGTCCAAGGGACTCTCAAGAATCTTCTCAAATACCACAGTTCAAAAGCATCAGTTCTTCGGCACTCAGCTTTCTTTATAGTCCAACTCTCAGATCCATACATGACTACTTAAAAAATCATAGAGTTGACTAGATGGACCTCTGTTGGGAAAGTAATGTCTCTGCTTTTTAATATGCAGTCTAGGTTGGTCATAACTTTTCTTTGAAGGAGAAGAGTCTTTTAATTTCATTGTTGCAGTGATTTTGGAGCCCCCCCAAAATAAAGTGTCTCACTGTTTCCATTGTTTCCCCACCTATTTGCCATGAAGTGATGGGACTAGATACCATGATCTTAGTTTTCTGAATGTTGAGTTTTAAGCCAACTTTTTCACTCTCCTCTTTCATTTTCATCAAGAACTTCTTTGGTTCTTCTTCACTATATGCCATAAGGGTGGTGTCATCTGCATATCTGAGGTTATTGATATTTCTCCTGGCAATCTTGATTCCAGCTTGTGCTTCATCCAGTCCAGCATTTCTCATGATGTACTTTGCATATAAGTTAAATAAGCACAGTGACAATATACAGCCTTTACATATTCCTTTCCCAATTTGGAATCAGTCTGTTGCTTCATGTCCAGTTCTAAATGTTGCTTTCTGACTTGCACACAGATTCCTGAGGAAGCAGGCCAAGTGGTCTGATAGTCTCATCTCTTTAAGAATTTTCCATTGTTTTGGGAAGCCCCAGCAAGATGGTAGGTGCTAGAGTGATGGCTGTGTGGCACTGGAGCAGCAGCTGTGTGGAGCTGGAGTGACTTTGAAGAGCCCCAGCAACACGGTATGAGGGACAAAATCACATTTAGAATCAAACCCCATACCTTCCAGAGACAGTCAGACAAACACACCTTGTGCACCCCAGGACACAGAGACCCCACAGAGACTGAGACAGACTGTGTTTGAGTGTCTCCTGAAGAGGTATGAGGCAGAAGTGTACTTGCTGCAGGAGCAGGTGTTCTGGGTGCAGTAGACCTGGGTATAGCATAAGCGCATTTGAAGGAGGTCGCCATTAACCCCACCATGGAGCCACCAGAACTTACACAGGTCTGGGGAAACAGACTCTTGGAGGGCACAAACAGAACCTGTGTGCACTAGGACCAAGGAGAAAGGAGCAGTGACCTTACAAGAGACTGACCCAGCCTTGCCCTTGAGTGTCTAAGAGTCTCCAATGGAGGTGTGGGTTGGTGATGGCCTGCTGCAGGGTTGGGGGCACTGACAGTAACAGTGCATGCATGGGATCTTTGAAGGAGGTCACCATTATTTTCATTACCTCCACCGTAGTTTAGACTCAGGTCAAATAACTGGGAAGGAACTCAGCCTCACCCATAGAGAAAACCTGGGATAAGATTAGAGCATGGCCCCATTAGAACAAGACTCAGTTTTCCCCTTAGTCAGCTCTCACATCAGGAAGCTTCCTTAAGCCTCTTTTCCTTCTCCATCAGAGGGCAGACAGAATGAAGACAACAGGAAACTAACCAACCTGATCACATGGACCACAGCCTTGTCTAACTCAATGAAACTATGAGCCCTGCCATGTTGGGCCACCCAAGATGGATAGATCATGGTTGAGAGTTCTGACAAAATGTTGTCCACTGGAGAAGGGAATGGCAAACCACTTCGGTATTCTTACCTTGAGAACCCCATGAACAATATGAAAAGGCAAAAAGATAGGACAATGAATGATGAATTCCCCAGGTCGGTAGGTGCCCAATATGCTACTGGAGATCAGTGGAGAACTAGCTCCAGAAAGAAGAAAGAGACAGAGCTAAAGCAAAAACAGCACCCAGTTGTAGATGCAATATGGATGGAAATATAAAATCTGACACTATTCATTTCCAAGGCAAATCATTCAACTGCCATGTTGGGCCACCCAAGATGGATAGATCATGGTTGAGAGTTCTGACAAAATGTTGTCCACTGGAGAAGGGAATGGCAAACCACTTCGGTATTCTTACCTTGAGAACCCCATGAACAATATGAAAAGGCAAAAAGATAGGACAATGAATGATGAATTCCCCAGGTCGGTAGGTGCCCAATATGCTACTGGAGATCAGTGGAGAACTAGCTCCAGAAAGAAGAAAGAGACAGAGCTAAAGCAAAAACAGCACCCAGTTGTAGATGCAATATGGATGGAAATATAAAATCTGACACTATTCATTTCCAAGGCAAATCATTCAATATCACAATAATCCAAGTCTATGCCCCAACCAGTAATGTTGAAGAAGCTGAAGTTGAATGGATCTATGAAGATCTACAAGACTTTCTAGAGCTAAAACCTCAAAAAGATGTCCTTTTCATCATAGTAAACTGGAATGCAAAAGTAGTAAGTCAAGAAACATCTACAGTAACAGGAAAAATTTGGCCTTGGAGAACAGAATGAACCATGGCAAAGACTAATAGAGTTTTGAAAAGATTACACACCAGTCATGGCAAACATCCTCTTCCAACAACACAAGAGAAGACTACACATGGACATCACCAGACGGTCAATACCAAAATAAGATTGATTACATTCTTTGCAGAATGGGGATGGTCTTGATCCCTGTCTCCTGCACAATGTCATGAACTAACACCCCCAAAAGGTGTCCTTTTCATTATAGGGGACTGAAATGCTAAAGTAGGAAGTCAAGAAACACCTGGAACAACAGGAAAATTTGGCCTTGGAATGCAGAAGGAAGCAGGGCAAAGACTAATAGAGTTTTGCCAAGATAATGCACTGGTCATAGCAAACACCCTCTTCCAACAACACAAGAGAAGACTCTACACATGGACATCACCAGATGGTCAACACCGAAATCAGATTGATTATATTCTTTGCAGCCAAAGATGGAGAAGCTCTATACAGTCAACAAAAACAAGACCAGGAGTTGACTATGGAACAGATCATGAACTCTTTATTACCAAATTCATACTTAAATTGAAGAAAGTAGGGAAAACCTCTAGACCATTCAGGTATGACCTAAATCAAATCCCTTATGATTATACAGTGGAAGTAAGGAGATCATAGGGGATAAGTATCCATATAAGGACTTCCCTGGTGGCTCAGATGATAAAGCAGGAGACCTGGGTTCCATCTGTGGGTCAAGAAGATCCCCTGGAGAAAGAAATGGCAACCCATTCCAGTGTTCTTGCCTGGAGAGTCCCATGGACAGAAGAGCCTGGCGGGCTACAGTCCATGGGGTTGCAACGAGTTGGACACGACTGAGTGATTAACGCACACATGAGAGGAGATATCAGAGAGCTCCCTACTCTCTCTATCTCTTTCTTTCTGCCACACGAGAACACAGTGAGGAGGAGACGGTCAGTCTGCAAGCCAGAAAGAGAGGTTGCACCAGGAACCAAGCCTGTTGGCAGCTTAATCTTGGACTTCTAGCCTGCTGGATTGTGAGAACATAAACTTCTGCTGTTTAAGCCCCACAGTCCCCAGTGTGCTGGTCTGGCAGCTTGAGCAGACTCAGACAGCTTTTCCTTCCCCAAGCAGCCTTTGGACTTGATGCCAGCATATGACCCAGAGAATTTACTTGCTACTTGAACCTTGAAAAAAGACAGTTAATTCCCTGTTTCCATCACTCCAGAACTGAGTCATAGTAGGGTTTTCTGACTCAGAGAGAGAGGGGACAACAGAGAGTCACTGTGTGTGTGTGTGTTATGAGAGAGAGACAGAGAGGGAGGCAGAGATGTAACATATTTGCAGGTTCTGGGATTAGAACATTGACCCATTTGGGAGTTGATATCCTGCATGTCACACCTCAGGTCCAACCTCCCATCCTTTTTCTCAAAGACCTAAGAATGGAAGCCTCTTCATGGAGCGGAGAAATCAGGGAAGGCTCCGTGGAGGAAGAAGGTGTGGCCTGGCCCCAGACAGTGGGCACATTTGGAAAGACCTTCCAGGAGGTGGGTCACGGCATGAGCTAAGATTTAGAAATGGGACCAGACAAGGTGTTCTGAGAGGGGAGGGGCGTTCACAGGAGACTCCCAAACCAGGGCCTGGCAGCCTGGGGAAAAGGGGGGCCCTGTGGATTCTTGTATGCGGGGCATGTAGCAGGCAGTGATTCGGGGCAGACGTCAGTGTGGTCCTGCCCAGGGTCCCAAGGGGCAGCTCGGGAGTTCTCAGAAGCTCTGGTGGAGGACAAGTTGGAGAGTTTGGCCAACAGAAGTCCAGAGTAAAATAGAGCCTCCGTTTCTTTGTCTGTAAAATGGAGCTATTCGTGCCTACCTCAGAGTGACTGTAAGGATTAGTAGCCATGTCTGCTTTTTGAGGGTCTAATTCACGCCAGCGTTCGTCAAGGACTCTCTGTTCATGGCCTCAAGCGCCCCCACAACAGCCCTGTGACGGAGAGACTATTTTTATCCCTGTGTTTCCCAGATAAGGAAACAAAGGTCCTTAAAGGTCTGAGTCAGAACAGCTTTGAGGCGCCGAGTCAGCCCCAGAGCCCAGGCCTGTGTGACTCAGATGGTGCAGCTCAGCCATCACGTGTTGCTTCCAGGAACCCCATCAACACACATGTCCCTATTTCTAGGCGCACCCGCCCAGCCAACGCTGGCTGTCACCGGCCTGACACAGCAGCGGGATACCCATCAGCCTGACCTCCCCGTGAGCAGGGGTGTGAAACCCGCCTGGGCTTGGAGCCCGAGGACCAGGCACGCCCCCCTTGTTCACGCTGAGGCTCCACGTGGCTGGCCCTGGGAATGGGTGTAGGAGGGCCGCGGTACTGTGTTCACAGCTCCAGCGTGGCTCTGTGCACCCACCACACAGCCAGCTAAGCGTGCCCCACAACCAGGTGTGATGACTCACAGTCTTATCACTGCTTGGTCCCGAGGTTCTCAAAATATCTCGACAGCAGGAATTAAAAATAGTAAGAGTAGTGGGGACCCAGCTCAGTCCAAGCGTCTGAAAGCGTTATTTTCGCCCTTCCGTTGAGGACATTCAGGGACCTTCAGTCTGTGGGAGCCATTCCAAGGAGTGGGTGGGGGGCCACCCTGCCCTCCCTGCTCTTCTCCAGGGGGAGCGAGGCCAGGGGCACAGTGTGTGGCCGGGATTGTGGTGACCTGGGCACGTGGAAGCCTGGGGTTCAGAGCCTCCCTGAACTTACCAGATGCAGCAGAACTGGGGTAGCCGCTGACCTCCAGCCTGTCAAGGGAGGTCGTTAGAACCCATCACGTTTGTTAGGACACGCCCGGCCTCTTTCAGGTATTTGCCCACTCCACCCTCAGCACATCCCTGGGTGGATTCCGGGTCAGGTCTCCTCCGGAGAGCAGGAGGAAGGGGCGTGAAGCGAGTGGAAAGGCAGAAGGCCTGGCTGGGAAGGAGGCAGGGACCAGGGTTTGTGCTTCTGCACTCACGGAGTAGAGCTGAGAGGCGTTTGGAGGTGGGTGGTCCTAGCATCACAGGCTGTAGGGATTCTGGGGGCCAAGGGATCCCTCTGTGCTAGGGGTCAGGGAGGTTGTCTCCTTCAGTCCTTGTCAAATGAGATCGGAGCCTCTCACCCAGGCCCGCAGCTTGCCCTGTGCTCCCCTCCCACCCTCACCTTGCCCAGAAACTGCCTCCCCCTACCCAGCTGTGTGCAGGCCCACACACCTGTGCCCCATGGAGCCCGGCTCCATCAGCACAAACCCGCAGCTCCTGGCAGGATCAGAACACGTTTCAAGCAGCGTGTTTGGGGTCAACCCGACCCTGCTTAGTCACGTCCTGCTTTGTGACCCAAGACCAGTTCTTTAAGCTCCTCTTTCACTTCCGTAACCTCATAGGGCTGCCATGCAGAACGTGTACCGGAGAGCAGTTGACCGCCTGGTGGTGTGTCTGAAAGTGTTGTTTTCTCCCTTCCCTGGCTTCCTGGTGTGCAGGCAGCACTCACGTCCAGTGAGTCGTCATGATGACGCTGCCGAGTGTGATGGCGGTGATGCCTGTGGTCCCCTGGGGAAGGGAGGCCGCTGACCCCAGCCTTCCTGACTCCCCAGAGGGTGCCCGTGCACGGAGAGAAAGGATTCCTCGTCACTTCTGTGGGAAACCAGTGGCTTCCCTGGTGGCTCAGGTGGTAAAGAATCTGTCTGCAGTGCAGGAGACCCCGGTTTTATCCCTGGATTGGGAAGATTCCCTGGAATGGGGCATGGCACCCACCCCAGTATTCTTGCCTGGAGCATCCCATGGATAGAGGAGCCTGGTGGGCTACCGTCCAGGGGGTCTCAAAGACTCAGGACTGGGCGCCTAAGACTTTCACGTGACACAACAGTTGTAGAAGAGAAGGTGAGTGGACTAAGGACCCGCACACCCTCTTTTGCGAGGTTCCCTGCACCCAGCAGGTGAGGTGCTGTCTCCCCACAGATCGCCTCTGGAGGCAGCACTCGTGGGTTTGAATCACAGTTCTGTCCTTTGTGGCTGTGTGACCTTGGGAAAGGTAGTGGTGAGGCAAGAGTACCTAGCAGGTCACGCCCTGTGACCGGGTGTCAGTCTCACAGAGTCCAGAGAAACTGGCATCTGCTGGAAGACCTCTGCATCCTTCAGGGACCTGGAGGTGTCCCGGTGTTGTTTTGTTAGCCAGTCCCAGGTGGGAGAGGATTTGCAATTCAACACTCTGCTCTTTTCCTGAGCCTTGTGACTTGGCTGGCCTCCTGGGTGGAAAGAGAAGCTGCCTGCTCTGGGCTCAGTGTCGCTGGGCCAGCCCCCAGCTCCTGAAATTAGCCTCCGCAGACACCGTTCTCTGGGTGTTGGGTGGGGAAGCGTCCCCCAGACCCCAGCCATGGAGGAGCAGGACCACACCTGTGACCCCACCTGGGAGCCCCCACAGGCAAAGAGCCGCCCGGACTCACCTTGGTCGTGGGTAAGGGCCAGGGCATGGCCACACGCAAACCACCCCACCCCCCCTCCACTGCCTGGCTGAGGAGTGCAGATGGGCCCTGTGGGTCTTGTAGAGGATCGGTGCGGCCACATTTTTCTAAAGAAGTGATGGGACCAGCCGCTCCCCAGAGGCTCCTGGGATGGAGGCTGCATTTATGGAAGAGGGTTTAGAACTGACTCAAGAAGTCAAGGCGTTTTTCTTTGCCTTGGATGGAGAGTAATAGTGACTGCTTTAATCCTCAAGACAGAGAGTTATTTGAGGACTCCTGCTCACCAGGCACTGTGCAGGAAATGCTTGCTGTCTTCTGTGTTTGCATGCGGGTAAGGAGGGGAGGCCCTGAGGGTTGAAGTTACGGGATCAACACAGGCATTTGAGCACGGTTGTGTCAGAGAGTGTGATATGTGTGCTGTGGGCACCCCTAGACTCCAAAGCCAGAGGTTGCACCGTCTGTGTTTTCTAGATCTCATCCTGGAGGTCCAGGCTTAAGCCCCAAAAGGAAGAGTAGAGGGTGTTCAGATAACCCCAAATGGAAGTGTGGATCAAGGGTAGAGCCTGGACTCGAGTTTGGGCTTGGCTATTTCTTCCAAAGGCTGAGAGTTTGGCCACAGTGAACATGATGTGTTAATGGTAGTGGTTTAGTCACAAAATTGTGTTTGACTCTTTGTGACTCCATGGACTGTAGCTCGCCAGGCTCTTCTGTCCGTGGGGATGCTCCAGGCAAGAATACTGGAGTGGGTTGCCATTTCCTCCTCCAGGGGATCTTCCCAACCCAGGCATCCAATCCTGGTCTCTTGCATTGCAGGTGGATTCTTTATGTCTAAGCCACCAGGGAAACCACCAATGTGTCACTCCCCCATCATTCCCCACACCTGCGGATGCTGTGATCTGAGGAAGCTCTGACAATGCCTGCTTTCTGCTTTTATCTTTGGATTATTAGTAATTTTTCCTGGTTATAAAATTATGTGTATTAGAAAAGGTTTTGATTCTACAGCAGAGTGTAAATATTAATAAGTTAGTAAAATGCCAATCATTTCACCTCTTGGGAGGTCGTCTGGGAACTTTGTCAACTGAGGTCACCCTGTGTTTCCCTGGAGGCTCATTATAATTAAGCCACAGAAAGGATTTCAAAGTCTCTAGTTCTTTTTTCATTTCAACCCCTTCATTGCCCCTTATGCTCAGTTCTAAAATCCCCAAAGCCCTCTGGCTGTCCAGTGTGGCCTGGACCCCTTGCCGTGTGACATTTGTGACTGTCTTCTTGGCGGAGGCAGGTGTCCCTGGCAGGAGAGGGTGAAGGGTGGTGAGGGACAGTTTGCTGGACTCTGGAGCTGCTGCGCTGGCCGTGAAGACTGTCCACCCCTGGGTGCAGGATTTAAATGGGCCTGGGAACTTGGGCTTGGCTTCTGCTGGTGCCCACATCCAAGAGAATCTGACCTGCTGAGCTGAAGGTTGGCTGCAGGGCAGGGATCCTGGGAGTCTAACAGGGCTCCAGGGAGAGCACTGGCCTCCTTCCACTGTTGGGGGCTGGGTCCAGCCCCAGAAGGACAGAGGAGACCAGGTCCTGAGTGAGGCTTGAGCAAAGCTGGACTGGAACACAAAGCAGGAAATCGAGGTGGATGCCCAGATGGACTGCCTGTCATGCAGGAAAGCTTAGGAGGAGGCTGCAAGAGAGCTGGCCAAGCAGGGCAGGAGAGATGGGAACTGCAGCTGCCGTGGCCAGGACCCGGGCTGAGCTGGCTGCTTCGGGGAGGGTAAGAATGGCTCAGCCATCGTGGGGCACTTTCATTCCTGGGGCCAGGAAAGGGCAGCTGGCAGTGCCGAGAGCCCTGGGAGGCACCTGTTAAGTTGGCATCAGTTCCCTGGACACAGGCCACATCTCTTCCCAGAGGCTGTGAGCTTGATGTCCAGGCTTTGAGCTTGTACAAAGCCCCATGGGGCACAGTGATGGGTGAGACCTGGTCCCCACCCACAGGAGGTCAGGGTGGAGTGTGAGTGGGTGCATCTGCCAGCTGCCAAGTTCCTGTGGACACAGATCAGGAGGAATTCCCACTGGCAGGGCTGGGGAAGGCGTCTTTGTGAAGCTGGCATCGGAGCCCGGCCTTGGGAGGAGGGTAGGATTTCAATAAACACATGGGGGGAGGGGTGGTGGGCAGAGACTTCTAGGCCAAGGGTTCAGCCTGAGTGACAGCTGGGCTTTGCAAGAACAGAGTGTTCTCCTAAAGCTAATTCTGCAAGTTCAGTTCCTCAAGCCATTTGGGATTTTATGTCTCCTGAGTTGGGGCATGCGTGGTAACATTCATCTTGGTCAGACCCCCAGCCCGTGAGAGAAAGCAAATAGTCATGCACCAAATATGTGGGACTTGGTGTGAATCCAGGGCCACACAGCGCCTGGGCTCAAGCTTTAGTTTTACCACTTGCAAGTTTGATTAACTGGAGCCTAAGTTTTCTCATCTGTAAAATGGGACTTAACAATACTTAATAATATAATCACAGGGACTTGGTTGCTTGTTGCTGTTCACTTGCTAAGTTGTGTCCAACTCTTTGTGACCCCATGGACTGAAGCACACCAGGCCCCCATGTCCCTCATCATCTCCTGGAGTTCACCCTGTTTCATGTCCATTGAATTGGTAATGCCATCCAACCATCTCATCCTCTGCCTCCCTCTTCTCCTGCCTGCAATCTTTCCCAGCATCAGAGTCTTTTGCCAACGAGTTGGCTGTTTGCTTTAGGTGGCCAAAGTATCAGAGCTTTGGTACCAAGTGCTTGTAAATGAGCTATCATTAATAAACCTGAAAAAAAGAAAAAAAAGCTTGTTACAAGTTGGGTTGCAAATACCAGTGAAGAGAAAATCATTTGCCTTTGGACTGTTGATCTCAGCATGCTAAAGAGATAATGCACCAAATCAGAGCCCCACATCCCCTAATATGGAGAATTCAGAGTGAGCCTTTGTTCAGACCTTTTGGCTCGGCATTCAAGGCCTCTCAGGAGCTTCCTGCTCTTGGCTCTATCCTCGCCTACTGCGACCATGTGTTGCCCAGCAAGTGCCTCTCCTTGGAGGCACTGAGCCCATGATGTTAGCTGGGTCTCCAGGGAATGAACATCAGGACCTCAGACCCATCCTGCCATCTCCAGCCCCTGAGACTTGGCAAGGGGCTGGACTTTGGGCCCCAACTTCCCAGAGCACATGTTTGCCACTAAACTCCGTTGGCAAAGCCAACCAGAAGCCTGGGCAGAAGCCAGGTCTTGGCCTCCAGGACCCCTTTCCTCAGGGACCCCTAGAGCCAGCACCCCTGACAGTGCTGGGGTCATGGAAAGACAGACTCAGGGACAGGGTCCACCTCTCCCCAAAGGCCCAGCCGACTTGAGACACCTGTTTGCCCACCTGATCCAGGCAGGATCCCAAAAGGCTACTGCCTGGGATCAGCCTGAAACTACCGGCTCCCTGGCTGCATGATGGGGAGACGGGCAAAGAGAGAAACCAGGAAGCAGTCCCCGCTCGTATCCGCCATGGGAAGCAGAGCTTTTGGCCTCCTTGCTCTGTCTCTCCAGTGCCCTGGGCCCACCCACCAGACCCCTGCTTCCTGTGAAGTCCAGGGGGCAGTCTGGAGCGCCCCCTGGAGGTGGTACTCTGCCACTACAGAGTGCTTCAGTTCAGTTCAGTTCAGTTCAGTCGCTCAGTCGTGTCCGACTCTGTGAGTGCTTACGAACAGGAAAAGCTACAGGAAAACCACCACCCCGTCGTATCACAACCAAGTGGCCAATAGGACTTTTACTAGGGACAGAAACAGATGAACACAGAAACTCAGTGGTGCAAAGTCAGTGGTTACTGGATCAAATCTGAATTCTTCATTAAGCTTGTTTGTGATTAAACTCCTTGCAGGAAACTTGTTGGATTACATTCTCCACTGTGCTTTTAAACTCTGACTCTTGCTGCTGCCTTCCCTTTCTGTCTGTTCTGTTCTCTTTATTTATAACCTCTTCTCTCCTGCTGGGCTATGAGCCCCGAGGGCAGCCAGAGTGTCTCCATCTTGGTGTTGCCCAGAGCTCCTAACACAGTTGTGTTACATGTCTGGGTCAGCTGGACATGATGTAATATGCTGGACATGATGTAATATGTAAGCAGCTGCCTTGGTATAATATTGCAGCACCCCCTTTTGCTTTGAAGTGGGGTGATCACCCTACCTTTACACATCTGTAAGGTCATACCTGCATTTGGCTTTGGGGCCATCCCTTCAACCACAGCTTGTACCCAAAGGTCTTTTCTCACTGCCACTTAGGAGTCCTAGCCATTTCCTCCCGTCAGGGCTAGAGAGGGTTGGAGGGCTTTGTACGGCAGTGCTGTGTTTCACACAAAGATTAAGGTCTAACGTTAGTGCAGGAGGCAGAAACTGTGTGGTCTGGTTCCCTGAGAATGTTCTTCCCTGCAGACACCATGCCTTGGTGTGTTAGCAGAAAAGCTAAGGGAATGGATTAAATATTAAATAGATTAAACTGAGTTTGTTGTTCAGTCCTTCAGCTTTGTCTGACTCTTTGGATATCATGGACTGCAGCATGCTAGGCTTCCCTACCCTTCATCATCTTCTGGAGCTTGCTCAAACTGATGTCCATTGAGTGAGTGATGCCATCCAACCATCTCATCCTCTGTCGTCCCTTCTCCTCCTGCCTTCAGTCTTTCCCAGCAACAGGGTCTTTTCTAATGAGTCAGTTCTTCGCATCAGGTGGCCAAAGTATTGGAGTTTCAGCATCAGTCCTTCCAATGAACATTCAGGACTGACCTCCTTTAGGATGGACTGGTTGGATCTTCTTGCAGTCTAAGGGACTCTCAAGAGTCTTCTCCAACACCACAGCTCAAAAGCATCAATTCTTCAGCATTCAGCCTACTTTATGGTCCAACTCTCACATCCATATATGACTACTGGAAAAACCATAGCTTTGACTAGACAGACCTTTGCTGGCAGAGTAATGTCTCTGCTTTTTATTATGCTATCTAGCTTTATCAAAGCTTTTCTTTCAAGGAGCAAGCGTCTTTTAATTTCATGGCCATAGTCTCCATCTGAAGTGATTTTGAAGCCCAAGAAAATAAAGTCTCTCACTGTATCCATTGTTTCCCCATCTATTTGTCATGAAGTGATGGGACTGGATGCTGTGATCTTCATTTTTTGAATGTTGAGTTTTAAGCCAGCTTTTTCACTCTTTTCTTTCACCTTCATCAGGCCCTTTCAAGCCCCAGGCTCTTTAGTTCCTCTTCACTTTCTGCCATTAGGGTGTTGTCATCTGCATATTTGAGGTTATTTATATTTCTCCCAAAAATCTTGATTCCAGCTTGTGCTTCATTCAGCCCACCATTTTGCCTGATGTACTTGCATGTAAGTTTAAAAAGTAGGGTGACAATATACAGCCTTGACGTACTCCTTTCCCAAACTGGAACCAGTCTGTTGTTCCATGTCCAGTTCTAACTGTTGCTTCTTGACTTGCATACAGGTTTCTCAGGAAGCAGGTAAGGTGGTCTGATATTCCTATCTCTGTAAGAATTTCCCACAATTTTTTGTAATCCACACAGTCAAAGGCTTTAGCGTAGTCAATGAAGCAGAAGTAGATGTTTTTCTGGAATTCTCTTGTTTTTTCTATGATTCAACAGATGTTGGCAATTTAATCTCTGGTTCCTCTGCCTTTTCTAAAT